>VZRW01007715.1:561928-603564 GCA_013398125.1 Aegotheles bennettii | reverse complement strand
CCGGTGCCCCGCACCCGGGCGGCAGGTGCGAGAGGCTGGCGGGGTCCCTGGGCCGTGGCTCCCCAGGGCAGGAACGGCCGTGTCCTGCTCGCTGTTCCTCATCCCGAGCTCTCGGGCAGCCCCGCAGCGCCGCTCTGGTGCGGGTGCGGCTGTCCCCGACCTTGGGAGGCTCAACGGGCCGGGTTGTGGGGCAGGAGATGCTGCCCCGGCTGCTTCAGCACCCTCTTCTCCCACCCAGGCCCCAGCACCGGCCTCCTCGCTCACCAGGGTGTCAGTGCCACCCTCTTCTCCCACCCAGGCCCCAACACAGCTGCCTCTCCCATCCGAGTGAGACCCAACACCACCCCAGGCACTCCACGGGCTTTGAACCGGCACCCATCTCCACAAGAACCCCTCAGGTCCCCTTGCAGGGCAGTACCTAAAGGACAGGACTGAATTAACTTCAGGGATGTGGGCATGGAATAACAGCGTGGAATGGGAGCTGTGAAAGGATACGCCATTTTATGGGTTCTTTTCTCTTGTAGGTAACTAGAAAATTCCTGAAGAGCAGTGAGTGTGGAGAGCAATAACTGCTTTTTTCCTCCACTGGGAGGAGAACCGAGTATCATCATGATGGATCCTGCTACTTTCTGATGCAAAAGCTTTTTCAAGAGAGCCCCCAGCTCCTGCAGAAGTCAGTGGAGTTGCAAACAGCAGCAGCTACACACTGGCTTCCTGGCTCCAGCTGGCACAGGCTGCTAAGGAAAGACTGTAGGAAGATGGCAAGTTCGTAGTGATGTTTCCCTGGGCTCCTATTCCAGCCAGAAGAGATGTCTTTGCATTTGCATGCTGTACATTTGGTTTTGAGTATTGTTTCTCAGTCACCTGCAGGAGCTTCCCTAGGTGTCTTCTGTGCTGTCTTTTAGAATTTTGGCTCAGGATGTAGCCTTAATAATGTCTGATGGCATGGAAACCATAGGTCTGGTACACCACTCACGGAGGGCAGTTCTACAGCAGCATCACTCTGTGGGCTTACTTCTGGCCTACAGCTTCCAGGTGGGCTGATGTCATTGCAGTTCAGTCAGAAGCGAGACCCATCCTTTGGGGATGGTGGTGGAGAAGGTCATCACTGCAAGGCTGGAGAGCCAGGAAGGATGATGAAAAACAGCATTTCTTCTTTTCCTTCCTCTTTCTGAAGAGCAGTAGGACTTTGTTATTATTTAATTTATAGTATTAGTGCCTTCTTTAATCAACATTTAACTTCTTTCCTGGCAAATACATCATGGCCCAGGGTGTTTTCAAGGTGTGATTATCTTCAAAGGCTTCAAAGCTGGCTGAGGCTGCAGCATATGTGTTTTGAGTGCTCTTGCAATCTCCTCGGAGTGGAGCACCACGCCTTTGCAGCACGCCGTGTCCCTTGGACACCAGGCAGGAGGACAGGATGAGCAGCCACCACCTCTGGGGTGCTTTAGAGGCTTTTGCATTGAGTGCTGCCATAAAGTAATAAAAAACCTTTATAAATAAAAATGAACTTCTGCCGTATTTGCCAGTTTGTCGTGTTGTTGAGTGATGTTTTATTATTGATTTAACTGACCTATAGCTTAAGTTTTTATAATTATTAACTTCTTTCTGAACCACATCTATTTACTGGAAAGGCTGCTCCGTGAGCCCATCTGTAGAGCATCTCTATACTGCTGTAAGGAAGTAGGATAATTTACTTCTTTATACAAGCCTGCCATCTAGGCAAATCCCTATTATAAGTTACTATAAAAAGGTTAATGTTTGCTATAGTCTCTCTTTAAGCCCCGTTTTACCGTTCATAAATACATAAATACATGTGTATTTATCTGAGCAGTCAGTACTTCACTATTTTTAGAGATAAAAAATAGTTCCTGTTCCCACCACGTGTCTTCTGCCCTGATTGAAGATGCAGTTTAGGCCAATACAGTGGGCCTGGCTGGATGCTGCATTACAGCCTCCTGATTTTGTTCACACAACCTAAAGGGAATAAAAAAACCTAGTAAGTGGAGTCCTTCCTTCTCTTCTCTCCTCACCTCTCCCAAAATAGCTCATGTGCACTGGGGGCTGCAGAATAGCCTAGTGCTACACTGTCATCTGCACATCCCAGACAGAGGGTGACTCTGAGGGAAAGAGAAGCTGTTGCACTGCAGTACTCTGATTTTTAGGTTTTTTTCCTACTGGAACAAGCCCCATTGGCAGCCACTGCAACCCATTGGGCTACTTGAGTTTACACCCCAGGCTGACCAAACACACAAGTGCCTTTGAAAATATGAAGTGTCTTAAAACCATCTTTTCCCACAGAGAGGAGGGAAGGCCTGGGAAAGACCTCAAGAAGTTGGGCGCAGCAGCAGCACAATGTGGATCATGCTGAGTTTGCAACAGAAGGTGCTTAATCATGCAAATCTCTCCACATTTGTCTACAGCGCTGTCACCCCCAACTACAAGGGACATGCCCACGGCTGTATTAACCTGCATGACCCAGGTGGTAGGACGTTCGTTGTACTGTACGTTGTGCAGATGCAGAATAAGGACCTGTCCCAAAGTACTCATACTCCCAGTAAATGAGGAGACTGAAGGCAAGATAAAATGTCCAGGCAGATGACTAACTGCAGGTCACAGAGGTCATAGGAAAGCCAGATTTCTGTATCCAGAGCTGTTGAATCAGGTCATCCACTCTACTGAAACACCTTTTGTCTGATGCCCTGAACCTTTCGCTATCATTGCTTGAAGCAGAACCACTTGAGATCCCTGCTTCAAAGCAAAATACCCACCATGCCCAGAAGAGCTGAACTAAATCAAGCTCTTTCTGCCAGGCTCTGATGTAAGGGAGACTTTTGACAGACTTCCCAAACATGAACCATCTTGCCACATCTTGCTGCAGAGGAGGCTTCTGCTCCAGACTGATCATAGCCTGATCCAGATATCCCATCTGGCTTCACCCCTGCAGGGCAGTTTTCCCTGTGCATGAGCTAAGGGAAAGAAATCATTTTGGTTGTTGCTTAGCTATTCACATGATGGCTAGCTTGTAAGTAAAGGTGTGCAGGACGGCTAGGTGAACTCTGCCAATTAACCCATCACAGCCTGACTGAAATCCAGTATGTGCAGCTGCATGCACATTTATTCACAAGCACATGTGCAGCTCATGGATTCCTGTGTCAGAGACACATCAAGCTCATGGATTCCTGTGTCAGAGACCATCAAGCACTGTTCCCCAAGATGGTTTTATTTGCTCTTTGCTAACTTTGAGATGCATCAGGAGAGGTTCACATAGAGTTTCTTAACCTCCTTCTGCCCTTGGATGGACTCTGCTCCCCAGTGAGGATTTTCTTTCCCAGAAAGCCAAAACTGCACCCAGGGCAGGGAGCTGTATATGCTCCTGGTGTGTGCCTGCAGCATTCTCACCTCAGATCAGGATTTCTGTCTTGGTTTTTAATGTGAGCAGGGAAGACCTGGGGACTTTTGCAAGAGGACACTGCAGGTCTGACCCTGTGTCCTTTATACAGCTAATGGTGCTATTGCCTGCTGACAGAAAGTGCAAGATTGATCCCTTTCCTAAACAGCCTGAGACCAAAGCCTTTCATCACTGGTTCTGGGTATCAGCATGAGCTGGTTCATCATAAAATGCAAATAATCCCCCTTCTGAACATGCACTTTTTAAGTGCCATTTTGAAAACCTTCCCCTTGATTTTTTTGTTTCTTGTTCATTGATTGATTTTAAAATGACTAGGTATTTGTCAAGAGTATGGATGTTTATCTCAATTGTAGTATGACTGGTGTAACAACGTTGCTGATCTGACTTTGGACCAGTGAAAGCAACCTGCCCCTCCTTTCCACCTAAGCATCAATCTTTCACTCTGCCCAATATCTCCGTTGTGCTGGTTGCCAACATTCCCGTCTCCTCTACAGCCAGGAACAGGCCCCAGTCCTGCCTAGTCAACTGGAAGACAATAAGACTATTCATGTGCATGGTTATTCACTTGCATAAATATTTGCAGAGATACAGCCCGACTGGTACAGGCCTCTGTCATCTGGATCGTTCTACAAGATGGATTTTTACAAGACTCATATTTTTAGCTCATTTTTACCCAGCTATAGAGACAGATTCTTAGGTGGAGTGTAGTATCATTGCACAAATGGCTTCAGTTTGGCATCCTTGCTTTGTACTCGCTGGAGAGGTTTTCCTACATTTTTTTCACCCACAACATAGTCCCATGTAGCAATAGGACATTTAATTTTACAACTATGGAACTCACTAAAATGAAACCCTGCATGTGTTAACACTTCTTTCCACAATGTGCAGTACGGCCTTTTCCAGTCATCCTCTTTTATTCCCCTGCTATGGCACAAAAATTATTTTCTTCTTATTATGTAGCTGAAATCGTACAGCTATTTTTAATTTATGACCCTCATAACTCAGGACGGGGGAAGGGGGGCAGGATGAAATATCAACGCAATAAAAGTGTGGAGCTGGTGTAGTGTGAGCATTGTCAGAATGTCTCATCTAGGATTTGTGTGGTATAAAACTTTGCTGAAAGAATTAAAAACATACTCTTAACTGATCTCATTTTTTGCATTTTTAATTAGTAAAAGCTCTGCAGCGATGTTGTGCTGTCTGATGAGATTAGGTCAGATGATACATGGCTTTATGGTGTGGCATCTTTAGTAGGAATCACCTTACGGCAAGTCGGAGCCATTTCAATATCACATTTAGAGAAATAGCTTCTCAGGGAAAGTTGATTGGTTTCATAAGAGAAGCAGCAGGGTTTTGAGGACTCCTGTGTGGGAGAATGGGAACAACAGGCAGCTTGAAATCTTCTCTATTTCAGTTTTTTAACTCTTATTCATTCAATAAATTGTTGTGTATGTGTGTATTTCTTATGAGAAAGGTTTCAAGCCTACTTAAACAGAAAAATTGTTTTACACAGCCTGGAGAACTCAACGCATGGCCAGGGGCTGCACTTTGCCCTCCAAACCATGAGCAAATTCCTTCTCCTGTTCCTTTGTAGTTGTTATTATAATGCTAAGGCAAGAATATTTGGTTGAATACCAGAGATGCAAGATTTCCTTAAGCAGTTTTGCTCCAGTAACCACCTCTATTTCTTTTCCTTCTTTTCCCCTAGTACTCTGCTCATGCACTTGCACATTTTCAGACCTATATTTGCTGCAGACTCTGTTTCACACCGCTGATCCTCTGCTACCCTGTCCTAAGGGCTTGCTTCTTCAGAGGATGCTTTATAAAACTTCTCCCATTGTATCAGTTTCATGCCTTTCTAGGAAAATCTTCATGATATTTAGTTAGCCGGGGCCATTTGATTGATATTCGTGGAGAGGATGAGAATCCTGGTTTGAATTTAAACATCAGTTGACACTAAAGAAATACAAGATTGTCATTCAACAGGAGCTCACTGATTTATGAACTGCAAGAAGTTGCCCCTTGCCTGAGAGACTAAGTTAAGACTTAGAGAACCAGCAACGGGTGAATGAGAACTCATGTGTTGGTCAAATTAATGTATTTTACTGGAAATCCAAGGCTGCTGAACATTCTTTGCTGGCTTTATAAATAAGGCACATAAAGAAGGGAGATTTTAGGTTACAGTAGAGAGTTGCATCTCTAGAGGAATCATTACTATTGTCTCTGTAGCCAAGCGTTTGGTCTGCTGATCAGTGTTAGATCATAACCATTCCAGTTTAATGAAATTGTCAGTTCTGCTTGGAACTCTCTTATTGGTTTCTTGCATTCTATTGCATTATAATTTTTGCCTGCAAGATGAAAAGCTTTGCTTAAATATTTAACAGATACTTTTTTTAAAAAAAAATCATAATTTGCTTTAAATTGAAGCATATGTCTACAGTAATATCCAATATAGTGGTGAAGGCCTTACAGGAAGAGAAGGTTCGTAATTTGCTGGCCTGCAGGGAATGATTTACTAAATCTCTTGGAGATTCACCTATTTTCTGCCCTGTGAAGTTAAAACCATATTGCACTGTGTTGATCTTCAGCGATGCTCTCCTTCACTGGAGAATAGTGGAGAAGAATGTTATGAATATGGATTAAAAGGTCAGCAGAGTCAGGACGAGCCAGCCTGCTTCCATGGGGTCGATTTTAGGGGCAGCTTTAGTAATTTATAGCACACAAGCCATCAGCTGGAGATTTATATGCTTGCCAGGCATTTTATAAGAAGTCGTCCGAGCAATATTTATTTCACGGGGAAAAACAGTTGGATTAGCAGCACCATAGGAGAATAAAAGCAACCATAAGGAGACCAGCAGAGCAGTACTTTCAAGATGTAGTAGTAGTGGATTCATGACATGCTGATTCTTAAAAGCTTCAGGATACTTTGGGATAATATTTAGTCAGCAGGTGCACCAACTCCCAAGTGTTTCACATGCATTAAATCATCTTAAAACCCTGCAAAATATGTGTGTTAGCTAACTGCACGCATGTGCTTGGGGCTGTCCTTCTCACCATAGATTTTATAAGTAGAAGCTCCATCTGTTTTAGGTAAACAGAGCAATCCCTACTGACACAATCCTTCAGGTAAGCTGGGCACAGACCCTTGTATCATTTCAGCACTCTTGGCAAGTCTCAAGTTTCAGGGTATTTCCATGCTGGTGCAATTAACTCCTGAAAATGGGTTGAGAGTAGGTGAGATAATTGATTGGGGAGGGAAAGTGACATCTGAAGAGGAAGCAGAGGTATCTCAGCATTGTTTCTCAGCACAGGTTATCTGCTGAGCACAAAGCAACTGTGTACACACAGGCTGCTTTGCATAAATTGTCCAGGAGAGACTCAGAATACTGCTCACCTTCACTGAGTTTCACTATCTTGCAGTATTTTTTGAGATGAATAAAATTCTGGGCCCTTTCAATGCCTATACCTACAAAATGGATATCTGCTTGTTGATAATGGCACTGTCCGACTGCCACTGTTAGTATAAGCTTCAGTGTTTGGGGAGCAATTGCTTTCATTGCAGGAAAAGCTTTAGCAGAAACAACTCTGAACTGATTACATCTGGCCACTGTAGGCAGAAGAACCATGTTGTAGCACACTGGCCAGATCTAATACCGAAGGGTGCAGGAGCTTTTAGAGGAGGATTCAGTCACTGGTTTTGGCTGGTGCCTCTCCTTTCCCTGGGGCACAGTAGATTTGTGCAGGTTTCCTCTTTTTCACTGACTTGAGCTTCTTCATGGCACCAGTTCCAGAGAGAAAAGGAGGCAGATTAACACCAGCAAACTGTGCCTTTAGGAAAAAGCAGTGACTGAACATCAATCATAGCTGGTAACATCTGCCCAACAGCCAAGTACTTAGGGGTGAGAATGTATTATGCTACTAAATGTCACTAAGGGGCTGTAGCCGTCCTTTTTTGTGCTGGGACAGACAGAATAGGTGCTGCATCATGTCACATCACATCACAGGGCAGAGCCTTTTCTATGACACAACACCATCTCACTCATGTCTAGCTTCATTTTGCCTTTGCTACTAGCTGCTTCAGGTCAGATTTCTTCTCTTGAGATCTTGGAGAAACATCCTAGAGCTTTCCGCCCACTCACTGTGAGTTGAATTTAAATACAGAGGCATTCATTAGCACTGTATTTTATCTTAATTTCTTTTTTATTCTCAAGGGTGATTTTCCTCACTCTACATCAGACATTTCTCAGTACCTGGGCTTGCATATGCCTCAGCTCAAACACATAGCGGAGAACGGAGGAGCCAACACAGCAGAGAGATGCCATGAAGAGGTCCTTCACGTGGTGTGCTTTGAGACTGGATGGTCAGGAAAAAACAAGTGTGAAAGAAAATGCAAGGAGAGCAATAAAAATTCTGAAGACTGTACACCTAGGGGTTGTACAAGACTGAGAACAGGTGGGACATGAGAGCTGTCCCATTTTGCAGCTATTTTCTCCCCTGTCATCTGGTACCCAAGTAGACCCCAAGCGTTTCGAGTCAGACTGTCTATTATACTTTGTACTCTGCATTGAACTTCTCAGCACTCCTACAACACAAACAATCATTCAACAAAAGCTAATGTATACCTGGTAAGGTTGAAAAGCAGATTCCTTCAAGACCATAGGTAAACTGGAGATAGCTTTTTTTCTAAAATTCAGCTTTGAAGACAATAAAGTGAGGAGGGGAGAGAGACGGTGGTACATGGGGTTTTTTTTAAGGTTGATGACATGGTCTATAATTTACTTGATGAACTGGTAATAGCTGAGCAAAAAAAAGCTGAGCAACGTCCTTTACTCAGGTGATCACATTTATAACAAGCCATCTTATTAACATAAGGAGGAGATGAATAGGAAATTCTCCAGCGTGTAGTTTCACTGGTCCTATGATCTGTTTTTCAGCCATAAGCTGATTGCTCGGGACACGTCTGGACAAGGAGAGGAGCTGAGGTTAACCACACTCTGCGGAGAGCTTGCTATGCCCTTTCACAGTGAATTCAGCAAACTTTATGCAAATGTCTTTTGGAAGTACTTGAAGGGAGGGGAGAAAGCAATACAATACTGTCCCGGTGGCACAAAAGGACTCTTGAAATTTCCAGTTAATACTTGAAAGCATTTTGCACTCTGACTAGTGCATTGGCCAATTATTTGCCAGGTTTCTTTGTTCCACCCTGTGGGATAAAACGTCACACAGAAGTATTGCCTAGGCTTCCTTGCCCCTACAGATCAGCCTTTGCAAAGAGAAATGGGCACAATAGCTTTCAGAGAAGCAACATTTCCTGCTTTAAAGCAAAAAAAACCAAAAACCAACGAAAACCACCCAAAATAGCAATCTTTTAAAATTTTTCCTTAAAAGAAAAGAGGGATGAAGTTGGAGGACAAGAGCAACTGTATCATTCCTCATGCGCCTCAGAGCCCCGTGCACAGTGAATAGGAGGAGAGGCACTGTGCAGCTGGGTCTAGGGTGCTCCCACCACAGGAACCCTCTGAGCAGCAAGAACACAGCCCCCTCCCCGCTGCCCCGCTCACAGCAGCACGAGGCTCAAGCCCAGGAGTGCCCAGGAAGAGAGAAGTCTACCTGATGTAACACAACCCACGTGAAGAGATGTCAGTACCTTCAGAACCCTAATCACAAGACCAGGTCATACACCATAGGTGTTAACAGCAGCAGCAATTGTGTCATTGGCCATCAGGCACTTCCTCATGGTGCACCTTTGTGGCTCTGTGCCATTTCTGCACTGTGCTATCAGAGTTAAGCCATTTTCTTCCATCTCTGAGCTACCACCAGTTAATTTTTTACATTAGAAGCACTTGGAGCGGATGGTGCATAGAAACCAGCTTTTAAAAATATTGCATGAAAAATGTCTGCTGTTGTAAAATAAATTTAAGAATGTCGTTGGCTTAAAAAAAGTACCATGCTGCCTTTCAGACTAATTTAAAACTTGAATTGCAGCCACTTTTAGCTTTAACAAAATCAATGAGTGCATGCTGTGTCAGTCATTGCCCACTTCAATCTTTGAAGTCATTTTGGCAGCCAGTAGCAAAGACACCAATGTCCGAGATGTTGGGTTCACCCTTGAAGATCCTTCAGGATTTCAGTGGGATTTCATATTGCTGCAGTCTTGAACAATCAGGTCCTAAATCGGTCACAAGTATATTAAATAGAACAGGGCAATAAGCTGGCATTTGGCTCTAGTTTACATTAAAGATGATGCTCACTTCAAAAGCACTTGCATCACTAGATAGAGATGGTGAAATTGTTGATGATGATGTGAAAAGGACTGAGGTGTTCAATAAACATTTTTGTTCTGAATTTGGAAACAAGAAGAATCATGCACTGATGTCATGAGGACAATGCACTTTCCATCCCATTAGTAACCAAGGAGGCTATTAAACAGCATTACTAGAGATAAACATTATTACCTTAACAGGTCCAGACAACTGTCACCCTCACAACAGAAATGAACTGGCTCAAGGGATCTCTGACCCACCCCCACTAAATCTTGGAGGACTGCAGGTGTTTCAGAGGACTGGAGAAATACTGCATTTTTTGGGTAAATCATTAAAAAAAATCACCAGGTCAATGTAATAATTCTAATCCAGCCACGTTAGCAATTCTGGGCAAAGTAATGAAATACTAGTATAGAAGTCAGCAAATAAAGAATGTCAGTGGAAATAATAGGGGTCAACATGATTTACAGGGAGAAGTCTTGTGAAAGAAACTTAATTTTCTCTTTTCTTCCAATTGTTGGTTTTGTTGATAACAGCTACTAAACAGATGTAAGATATTTGCCTTTTGTAGATTGCTTTATCATTTGCAATACTTTCATAAATTATCAAAATAATGAATAAGAGTCAGGAACCAGGTAAATGAATTAAGAACTGACAAATTGGCAAGTCTCCAGTGAAATACAGACTTTGGTGAAGACTCAGCAAGGAACAGAAGTGTAACCAGGTCCTGATACTGCAGCAAACAACACCCTGATGCTTCTCCTAAGGTGAATGGTTTGTACAGCTTGTGTAAAACTGACTCCAATTTAAAAAATAGGGATGTCGTGGTTTGTAGAAGTGCCAGCTGAAGCTGGTTTGGTACCACTGTCTCCTCTGCAACTGGCTATGAATAAATATCATCGTATAAGTGGGCTGCAGCTGGTCATTCTGGGTATAGGAAACCCAGAGCATGTGCTGGGCAGGAGCTCAGCCCTGGGGCCCCTCTCCCGGCAGTGGCAGAAGGGACAAGTGCTGGTCAGATGCAGAAGCCAAGCCAATTTGCACCGCTCCACTTTGGTGCCCATGTGGAGCCTTCAGATCCCCCTCCGACCATCTGGGATCAGGAGATCGCCTGCCATCAGGAGACAGACCATGTCCCACTCCTGGAAACCTCCCAGCCCTGTGTTCCACAGTCCAGCTTCATGGACCCACGGGAGTGCAAGGGGTTCGGTGTCTGAGAGTCTGGTTTTCAGTCACCAAAACAGTCATGCTGGAGATGTTTAGCACAGCTGAGTGCTTCATCTGTGCTCTGACTGCTTTTGCCAGGCAGTGTAAAAATAGAAAGCTGAGAGGTAAACGTGGAGATCTTAACATCCTTACACAGAGAGATTTCACGTCCCTGAGAACTTACACTCCAAATTCCTCTTCTGGGGGAGGGAGAAGGGCAGGACAGGCTTTTGAACACCTTCATCTAGTGGGAATAGATTCCTCAGAATCTACTTACGTTAACAGAGGGGCTGATCACATGCATTTATTCTGCTCTGTGTAATTAGTGCTCTTGCCTCCTGGTAATTATTTTACTATCCATGAAGGATTACATTAACCTGGAAGAGAAAAAGAAAAAAGCAGGGGCATGTGAGGAAGACTTTGAACATTAAATTCATTCACCAGTTAGAAACAAAAGCATGTGTTCAGAAGGCTAATTAACAAAAAGTCTGTCTCAAGGCAACTTCTGCTTACTACACATGGATACCATGAAAATTCCTAAATTTGCTGCTCCCGACGGGAGGATTTGCTGACTGCAGAGTGTTGCGTGGGACTGCACCTCTCTGCCTCTTGGTGATGGAAAGGTAGGGGATGCCCAGAAAAGCCCCTCATTCAAGTGGAGGGGTAAATTCCTGCTGACTTCAGCAAGGCAAGTTTTCACACGTTGTGTCCTTGTCTGTCAGGGACACACATTGCCCCACGATCAGAGAAAGGTTTAAACTGCACCCTTTGCTATTTGAAAGGAAACTTAAAGCTCTTGACCTAAAATTAGCACTGACAGCTGTGTTTTGGGCAGCACATCAGATTTTGCTTTGCTCTTGACGTGGGGCAGGAAGGTCCAGGCTCCAAAGGCTCCTGATGCCCTGGGAATCTGCTCCCACCGAGGGCAGCCACGCGCAGGCAGAGCAGGCAGAGCCAGTCCATGGTGAGCAAGAGTTCACACCAGCTCTGGGAAGCAACAGCTTTCCTAGGAATAGCCATACCCCATCAGGCAAGGGCCACCTAGGCAGCAGTGCCTCTCTGGCCACAGTCAAAATTAATTCCTAGAGAAAAATGCAAAAATAACTCAACTTGCCCTGGGTACCATCTGGCTGCCCGCCATTCTCAGCTCAGGGGCTGCCTGAGGTCTGCGTGGTTTCCCTCTGTTAAACAGCCTTTGCACATCTGCCCAGCCTCTCCTTGAACTCAGGTTGATTTTTATCATTCATAATCTAATATTGCACCAAATAGATATAAGGCACGTGGGGCCACATTTTGCCTTCCTTAGCTGGGGTGCAGTGGGCTCGCCAGTGGGGGTTTAGGACACCTGTATTTGAAGGGCTCACTGCATTTGAAGGCTGTTACAGATCAGCTTGAACTGAGTTTTCCTTCAGGTTTTTATGCAATTACTGTGATTTCTTGGCAGTGAGCGGTAATGATTCACCTGAGTTGAGTCATGCACAAGGCGATGTGACTCTGGAAGGCATCCCACTGCAATCGCTGTGCTCAGCAAGTCTGTGAGGTGAGTACAAAGGATCTTGCAACTGATAAGCCTTCTAGGGAAAAGGAGAGGCTTGAAAGAAGTTCAGCAGTCGCCTGCACTGGTTGCAGCCATAGAGTTTTTAAATCAAGCTCAGCTCCTTTGCTGGAGAAGAGCAGCTTCTGGATATCTAAGCCTTGAAGGGAGATGGCATAGCTGGAAGGCTGGGTTTGGAAGACAGGGCTGGATGTTGGGAAGACAGGATGGACTTTCACAAAAATGACAGAAGCCGAGAAGCCAGAGAGCAACATAGAAGTGACTTCAAGAGCCCACCCTCCTGCAGCAGATGTGGGGCAAATAGCATAGTCTGGGTGGATGGGGAAAAACCTGGTTAGAAAGACAGAAGGCAGAGAGATACTAGGAAGGCAGCAGATGCAGCATCACTCAATACCTAAGGAGAAAGCTGGCCATCAGTTTTGCTGTGCTGCAGGTGGCATTACCAGTTAAAACAGAGTGGGAGAAAATACGGCATTCACTAGCACTCGATGCAATGCCCATTTCAATCAGCACCTAAGCTGCTGCTGTTCTCAGCAGGACGTGATGGGATGTGGCAGAGAGGTTGCAAGTTGGATGAATAACTCTGACAGCACCTCCCCTCACCACTGCTATGCAGCAGCTCTACAATCTAGATCAAGTATTATTAAGAGGCTTTCTAGTGACCAAATGACACTTCCTTTGGCTCCACCTGTGTCTATTCATGATATACATTTGTTGCAATGCTTCTACTATCCATACTGTCCTATTGAAACCTCTGCTGGCATAAACTGAGTGCTGCCTGTGTGCTATCAAGGTGAGATTGCAATAGGTTACCCAGGGGATATAGGATCAAGGCAGTGCAGGAGGTGAGCAATCAGCCCTGCAAGTCCATGGGCAAATATTCACACACACAGAACCACCCCAGCTACAGATGGGAGGGCATCAGTCCACAAAGCTGCAGTTAGCATCTTGAACAGGCAAAATCCAGGGTGGTCTTGGTGACATGAACATTTCTGCTTTGATTTTAGAGATACCTGTTGCTTGAATTTGTTTATCTGGTGTTTAGTTCCATGACCTGACTAAATGACAAGTCAGCAAAAACGTAAGCTCAAAATTGTGGTGTATGCCCACCAGTAGTCTTTAAGGTATTAAAGGTATTAAAATAGAATAGAATAGTTCCAGTTGGAAGGGATCTACAGCAATCATCTAGTCTGACTGCAATATTTGCCTATAAAATGTTCTACATTCTATGTGTTCTACATGTTCTTCCCAGAGCCACTTGCTTTGCTTGGTAGATATGCCCAGCACCTCCCAGTAGATCAGGCTTTACTCAGTTACTTGTAGTTTTACCACAAGAAGCATTTATTTTAAAATTTGGCATGCCAAGCACGTGTCTTAGATTGAATTTACTTTAGTTCCTTGATGCCAGCAAAGATGGCTTTCTGGAAATCTTGCTTTGTCATAGCTTGAAATGGAGTAAAATTAGACAGGGACAAGAAGCCTGAAGTATAAGGACTGGGCCATGTTCAGATGCTCTGGGTTCTTCCAGCTGCTGTTTCACTCCTTTGTAATCATAGAATCATTTAGGTTGGAAAACATCTCTAAGATCATCAAGTCTGCTTTGAAGACTCAGGCAATGGGAAATGGCAGGTGAAGGGGTATAGGTGGCAACTTGGCCATCTCTGTTTGGTCATATGTCAGTGTGTCTGGGTGAGGAAGCCAGGTCAGGTGTGGAAGAGAGGCAGGTGTGAGGACCAAGCTCCTGCCAAATCTCACCATCTTGTTGAAACACAGCACCTTGCTAGAGTTTCTGAAACAAGCGTGTTGATGGTGTTTCTTTTCCCTTCTAGTCTTTCTTAGAAATAACTAATAAGAAACTTGGCTTCAGTTCTTGGCCTGAGGCAAAGAGAGGATGGAGGGGTTTAACTCAAATGACTAAGCCTGAAACCGAATATAACTAAGTGAAAACGGGTTTATGAGAGGAAGTTTAGAAGTAACACTGCCAACCTCACCTATTAAAGGTGTTATGTCAACTGAGCTCAACTTTTTGTGGTTTCAGTCCTCTCCAAGATTTGTAATAGGCTGTGAACTTGTTCCTTCATATGTTTGATTGCATCAAGAGATATTTGTATTTAGAAAATCATTTGGAGAGTGTCTAAATCAAATAAAGGATTTTAAGATTCCCTCGTGTATAATGGACTTCTAAGTTCCTGCTTTTGCTGCTATTCCTTCAGCTGTTTCAACACCAATTCCATGCAGGGCAGCACGTGAATACCACAGTGATTGTCTTTAAATACAAATATAGAAATATTTGTATACACTAGTGTGTTCTTAGTTGAAAGAAAATCCCAACCTTAAAGAATCTTTGAGAATGTGAACTCTGTTTTTTGAAAGCTAAATAAACTTATTGTAATGCATCCCACCAGTGTAAGGCTGGCTTACACCTGTCTAACCATCTTCCCTTCCAAATATAAATAAAAGAATGTCACAATCCCTTTTATACTGAAAACTGTGCCTGTGTGAAGGAGAGAGATGGATGAAGAATTGCCTCTCAGTATAGCTAAAGAGGTAGGAACAGAATTGGAAATTGCTTCTGCACCCAAATGATTGCATCTTGGATGTGATACAGAGGTGAAACAGGAGCAAGGAGCACCTTAAAATGAGACCTCTTGTGATGGCCACACTTGCTGTGGGATACACAGATGATCAGTTCCTTTCAGAGCACTGACTCAAAATTGCCTTATTTGACTTTCTTACTGCTCAGTATTTCATGTTCCCCCCTTGAAAAACAAATGTTTTCAAATCTCAGGTCCTTTTCCCTTCCCCATTTCTCTTTTTTAGCATAAACTTCCTTAGGTGTATTATAAAACTTGCTACCTCCCAGGTTGAACCTGATCCTCTGTTAGGCAACTACATCACAATGCCCCACGTATAAACAGATGAGGATCTACCTTGAAAATCACTCTGGGCTTCTCTTCCCAATACTTGTCCCCAAAAGGAGGTCCAGGCCCAAGAGTTAAAAGCTAGCTCATTCCCATCCAAAACTACTCACAGGACAACCTGAATCTGCTGATCCTGGTGTCAGCATTGAAGCCAGAAGCCAGTCCCTCCTCAGCACGTGGTCCTCACACCACACCGCACTACAGAAGTGTAGGCAGAGATGTGGCTATGGCCCCTTCAGCTCCAGTTGACTTGACTGGGCCTCACTGTCCACTTCCAATACCTTTTGCATGAGGGGTTATGGTAGAAAAGCATGGTCTGTGCTGTGCAGTGTGACACCATCCTGGAAATAGCTGTCCCTCCTCTTCCTCACCAGGGCTGCTTCTTCCCACCCTGGATACTCCTTGCTTGTGCTGGTGCAAAATTCACATTGAGCACATAAACAAAGAGAAAAAAAAAAAAAAAGAACAAAACACATTGGTTTAGCCCAGGACAGGTCTTCAATGGCAGGACTGCTCCCTTCAGTGGCCACACCACCTTCAAATGCTCTCCATTGCCTTCTCCTACATTTGTCTTCCTGTCACACAGAGAACCAGACTGAGCAGAGTATCCTGAATGAAGCCTCACCAACTTCTGTAACATGGCCTTTACCCCACTTTGTATCTACTGGAAATACTTCTCCACCCCTTACACTCTAGAAGTGAACACACCACCATCAGGGCCATGGCACGGTGGTGGATCTCAGGCCTCCTGCTCTCAGAGGAGGCACTGAGGTGTTCTCCTTCACAGTCATTCCCAAGTGTCAAGCACCTGTTTCATGGCAGAAACTCTGTTGTTACTCCACAAGCTCACACTCAGAGCAACTGAATTTCATCCCCTTCTCCTACTGTTTCCATCTGTGCCCCACTGGGGCATGCCAGCTTCCCTGCACTGGCAACAGTTTGCCAGTCTCCTTCTTGAGGAACTGCTCCAGCAGCTCCCCCCATGGCCTTCCTTACTACTCATGTTGCCCTGGCCAGTTTCTTACCTCACCAAACACTCCTACTAATTCCCATCTTAATGCATAATTTCCCAAACAGCACTTTATCAGCTACTCTCAGAGACAAGGCAGGTAACATATGGATGCCCTAGATCTTATCTGGAAGATCAGTTCCCTTATCAAAGAAAGCTAACAGGTTGGGCTGGCATAGTCGACTTTGGGAAAGCTCTGTTGGATCTTATCTCATTTTCTGTTTGCTTCCATGTGCTCATCCCTTCAAGGTTTCCTTCCAAGCCTTTCATCCCACCGAGGTGAGATTAATCTAAACTGTGGTTGTCCTGATCTCACCCTTCCTCTCGACTTCTTTCAAGTTTGCACACTAATGAAGTGCATTATTTGCCATAGTATCTGTGCTTCTCCAAATCAGAGCTATGCACTGCCTTCCTTTCCTGTAGAAGTTTTCAGTAGGGTTTTGTCTCAGGCTTTTATCAGGCAGCAGCTACAACCAAAAAACCAACCACGCTAATAGCAGGATGGTTTCAGTACTTAAAGGGGGCCTACAGGAAAGATGGGGAGGGACACATTATCAGGGAGTGCAGTGACAGGACAAGGGCTAATGGTTTCAAACTGAAAGAGGGTAGATTTAAATTAGATATTAAGAAGAAATTATTTACTGTGAGGGTAGTGAGACACTGGCACAGGTTGCCCAGAGAAGCTGTGGCTGCCCCTTCCACATCAGCGTCCAAGGCCAGGTTGGACGGGGCTGTGAGCAACCTGGTCTGGTGGGAGGTGTCTCTGCCCATGGAAGGGGCATTGAAACTAGATGATCTTCAAGGCCCTTTTCAAACCAAACCATTCTGTGATCTATGACCTATTCTATGAACATGCACATGTGCCTGCACTGAGTAGGGCTTGCAGTAGACTTTCTGCAAAAGGAGGTGGCAAGAGGAAACCATGCCAGACTTTATTGGAAAGGGGTAATCTGCTAGCTGAGGAAAGCAGAAACACTAAGGTGCAGTGAGACAGGGAAAGAAAGTATGGCATCATTGGATATTAGGAAGATTGCCCAGACCTTTGAGGTCCTTTCCAACCCACACCATTCTATGATTTCTCCTGTCCAGACATTGAAAGGTAATATGTTGTCATTGGCCATGTAGCAGTTGTCCATCCACCTGTAATATTTATACAGCTACCCATTGTCTTTTAGATAAGCAATCAGGATAATAGCTTTATTCCCTTTTGAGGCAGGGAAATTAGCTTTTTTTCCATTCTCCAGGAGAAAAAATAAGGCACCGGGGGGCTAGATTTGTGTCATGTAAAACCATAAGTACACACAATAGCCATGTAATGTCTATTTTAAAGTATTTAGCTGTACTCTTCATTATGAAGCGTTTTTCACAATGCAGTGAAAATCAAAATGTCCCAGCATGGGAAAATTGTTTGCTGTTACTGAAATATAAATTAGGTTTTCACAGCAAAAGAAGAAAACCCACAACCTCAAGGGTGGTTTCACTTACATTTTCTAATAAGCAAAATACATTTATAGTCAAAACACACCCCTTACAGACATTACTGTAATCTATAAGCACATAATGTGCTTTTTAACTAATTTCAAGGTGTTTGTGTGCAGCAAGTCCTCAATTTTTAATGTGACTGGCCGTGAAATGGTTGGCGCTCAGTTGCCACTCAACTGCCCCATGGAAGGACTCAGCCCCATGGGGTTTTCAGTGCTGTCAGCTCCTCCTGAAGTCAGAATTGAATGGGAGAAAGCACTTATTGCCTGTGTTTGCACTCACTTGCTTAGCTGGCATCTTGTGCTGCCTTTTCACCACGAACTTCATGCAGGGTTTTTGCTCCTTTGCTCTGACAATATCATTTTTCGTAAGGCAACCAGTCAGGGGACGTGTAGGTATTACCTTAAATATACACTAGAGGATGCTCTTGGGTCATCAGTGAAAGACTAACTGCTGACTTCTACTCAGTCTGCAGCGCTTCAAGACATTTCAAGGCTCAGGAAGAGTGCCAAGGCTTAGCCAAGGCTTAGATGGTGTTTCAAGGCTTGGCAAAGATTAGAAGAAAATGTTCACACGGGGACAAAAGTGTAATGTAAATGAAAAAATAGTGACAAAAACTACTCCTCCCTGCTTTTGCAATGCTATTATTGCTCAATATACGTTTAAAACACACATGTATGCAGGTAGGGACTTAGACAGACCAATAGTTTCTTTTTATTATTATTATTTTTAATCACCTATTCATTATACATTAAGTGGGACACAATTTTGACAGAGAATATGGGACAAATATCAGATAAAGGACATTTCTAAATTCTCATGTGCTGTAATCATTATCATAGACAACTAGGAAGGAAAGGAAGAAATTTGGGGTTCTTGTGCATTTCTGCAGTGCTGCAGAGAAGCAGCACCCATCTTCCACTGGGCAGGAGTCCCTAAGACTCGGCAAAAATCCTGAATTTCATCCTTAGGGTCTCTCTGTGCTCAAGGTGCTGGACGCAAATGGGAGCCCCCGTCCTCCCAGCAGCTCTTGGGGTATCAGAGGGGCATTTCTGGGTCCAAGACACCCTCACGCAACAGCCTGGGGGATGGAGGCCAGCAGAAAGCTTAAGCACCTGAGTGCTCCCCTTGATCCAAGATTACATCTACATGTGTAATCCAGACACGCAGCGGTGCCTTCCCTCCCACCGGCAACGAGGGAAGTCCTGCAGAGATCGCTGTTTGTACCAAACACTTGTTTATAATGGGAACAGTGTCTTGCTCTGCCATGGTTTCATTTTGCTGGTTTGAAAGGCTTTCTCTGAAACCCCCCTTTTCAGCAAACTGCCTCATTTTGCAGGATGAAACCCGCTGCAGTGCACTGGAACAAATCCAGTGTAACAGAACACCTGGATGCAAATTCAGGCTGTCAGGTGAGATTCACACTAATAAGAAAAAAAGGATTTCAAATGAAGGGATTGCAGTTTCAGTGGGAGTTGGAAAACCCATGGGGGATTTTTTATTTTTTAAGAACAGTCCTAGCATTCTCAAAACAAAAGAGAAAGGAAAACCCACTGTAAAAAAACACATTCATTTCAACATGAGGTGAGTAGAGGATGTCATGCCCATCATAACCACTCTGAAACTCCAGCTTGGGTGGCTCTCCAGGGGCCCAGCACCTGTGAGGCTGCAGCCAGGAGAAATCTTTCCCAGGACCCAGGCTTGCTCCAGCCTCCAACCTGGACAGTCCATCCAGAAGAGCTTATTTCATACGCAAAACCTTTGCTCCTGTCTGAAGGGAAGGCAGATTTTTGACCTCTCCCACAGCACAAAGTCACACATCAGCTGGAGTGATGGGGAATGCTACCAGTGCCTTTGATGGCACAAAACCATCAAGCCCAGCCCATCATAGTGCTGGTACGGCCCCAAGGAGGAAGGTGACATAAACTGTACTGCTGCTGAAACTCCTCTGGTGGGGAAATTTGTGCTGCTGGGTGAACCAGTGGTAGAAAAAACCAATTATAACAGCAGATTAATAGTGCAAGCAGTAGTCATGATGCTCACCTGGGACTGGAGGTTACAATTCAAGACCTTGCTGCAGTCCAGAGTACATCTTAATGGCTCAAACTGCAGCTGAGACTCCTGCTCTGAATCTCAGCCCTTCATTGGAATTGGAACCTTTTTCCTCAGAAAATCTGTTTTCCATATGAATCCCCAGATACCCTTTCCTCCCCCAAAGACAACCAAAATGTTTGGCCTAAGCAGCTCCATGTGGTAACAAATCCCAAAGGCTAATTGTGTGGAAAAGCATTTCTTTTCATCAGGTTTGAATTTTCTGCCTTTTAGCATCGACTGCACCCTTTTCCTTGCGTCATGGGAAAGCAATGTTTAATGCACAGAGCTGGAAACCACCCAAGACCACCGAGCCGTTGCGTGAAGACCAGCGGGCTGCCAGCAGTTTTAAACAACTGTTGATCACCACCACCACCCAATTCCAAACAGATTACCGAAAAAGGCCAAGGCCAAACCCTCATTTCTAGGCTATAAAAACAGATTCTTCCAACAGTTGTTACAGTGAGTAATTCAGCTCGTTTGCAGATGACAGGCGGAGCTGTCAGGTGCTGGCAGGAGGATGACACCCATGGCTTGAGAAATTGTATCTTTCTCCTTTATTTTGCCTGGGTAGTTGCTGACATCACAAACAGCTTTTCAGAAGAAAATGCCAAAATCCCTTTTTATTTTGAAATGAAGCAGTAGTTATCCTGACTTGCCACAGCAGCATCTCGAGGATGTCTTTGCAGTGTCAAGAGGTTTCCTTCTCCCCCCCAACTTCACTTTCTCCTCCCAAGTATCTGCAGAGGCTGGCGGCTCTGAGGGTGCCTCAGAAACAGCCAGAGTGAAGGACTAAGAGAAAGGCAGCAGTGCCCCTGCTTTGCTCTTTCTAAGGATCATGAGCAGCTTTGGTCAGAAGTTGGTTTGAGACCACCAGCCCAGTCTAGTCTGAACAGCTTCAGGCCCATCTGTCCCGGGAGTTAAGTTGGGACAGTAACACAACAGACAGCTTCAAACCACAGCTTCAGCCCACATCAACATGCAGGCAGGGGGTGGAGGGCTCTGGATACACCATAGCAAGAGGGGTCCAGGCTCAGACCCCCTTTCCTGCTGCCACGTTCTTATAGGTGCTCAACCCTCAGCCTGTGGCAGAGGTGGTCCCCAGGGGTGGGGCAGAGAGGAGCACACCTGGCTGTTCTTCGAGAAATCCCAAAGCAGCCTTGTAAAAGAGGATGTGCACCCAAACCTAGCCTTTCCAAGAGTCAGGAGAGCACCAGCTTTGCCAAGCATCCATGACATATGTATCAGGCTTGCAAACATGTTTTTTCTACCATTTTTGAACCAAGACAACTTAAAAAAAAGCAAACTGGCTGCCAGCAAGTCAAATCAGAGTGGTTTTCCCAGCTTATTTACATGGCTGACACTGGCCAACAAAGGCATCACTTCTGGCTCCACCTGCTTCTTCCCTGTGTGTGCCAGTGGCAGCAAGCCATGCACCTCTGGCCATGCCCACGTCAAGCCCTCTCCTGGGCGCAGACCCAGATTGCTGGGCAGAAAGGCCAGCAGGCAGGTTAAGAAGCAGCAGAGTACATCCCATAGGGCTCCCAGAAAATTTTCTTCCCCCAGGCGATGACTCCTGCATCTGGGCTCTGGGAAGCTCGGGCAGAGACACCAAGTTTGTCCAGACCAAGCGAGACAGAGGATGCCTCTGTGCACGCAGCTCTGCTTGCCTCCCTCCCTGCCCAGCCACTACCGACGGGGATGAGATAATTAGTTGATAATCCTAATAAAAATGCAATTAAAAATTAAGCATTATCACCCAAACCCTTTGCTGTAGCAATGCACAGGGTAAGCTTACAGCAGATTAGTCAGCAGCTCCCAGCTATCCTGTATTCATACATAAACTCCACTTCTCTAAAATAGCTGTTCCTGTAACCCACACCCTCAGATAACCCTGCATGACTTTGCTCCCTTCCTTGGTCAGACATGGCGTGTGGGGGATAAATGATAGTCAGAAGCAAGACAGTGCAGGGGTAAATCCCCATTTATTATCTGTGGATGTAAACAGAAGGGCTGAAAAGAAGTCAGCTCTGGAAATATCTGGCTACTACACATGAAAAAGTGGTGTTTGGGAAAGTTATCTGAAGGGCAGCAACCTTCTCAAGGCTCAAATCTGCTTCCATTTAAGTCACTAAACACAAACCACAGCTAAACTGCTTAGCAGAAATTTCTTCATAGAACCTTCATTCAAAATCTTCGGGTGAAAGAAAGTACAATTGTGATTTTTGTAGGTTTATGGCCAAGAAAACAGAACCAGGTTATTGTAATGGAAATGGTGTCACTCATATTGCCACAGGGACAATGCCAAAGTTGGGGTTGAGATGGGGCTATCAATATGCATTTTTTGGGTGAAGTAAAAAACCCACACTTTTGGCTCTACAATAAAGCCAAACATAGAAATAAGTAAACTTCAGAAGTCAACGTTTTGAGGGTTTTTTGCGTTTCTGAAGGGTTTTTTTGCTATTGAAGTTTGAAAGTGGCATTTCTTGGGGGGAGAGACCTGGACTGGCTGAATTACAGCTTTGAATACAATCTTATTGAACTGGTCTCATTTCCTCAAACAAAATCATTCTAGGATAAAAGAATTCTCTACTTCACCCATCCTCACAGTTATCTTTGCTTTAAAACAATTTTCACATTCAGTTCAACATGAACATCTTTTCTGTACACGTCCCACACACATTTGGGTGGGCAGTTATGCACATTCATAACCCTCAGCAGTCAAAATGTTCTTTAAACACAACTCACCTCAAAGAGCTCCAGAACAAGGCAAATTTGTTGTCTGCTGTACACAGGCTTCAAAGCCCGGTCTGTTTGCATTCACATGTCATTAAAGACAATATTGATGAGTTAATGAAAGGTAGAAGTGGAGCAAGGCGTCAAACACTTAACAGTGATCCAGGGACAACTTTATATTGAGAAAAGAGCTGCTCTAGTCTAAAGAAGCAGAGAAAGAAGTTGAAGCAGCAGCAGAAGCGCGGGCAGATGCTAAGACAGTCTCTGCATGCAAAGGGGGAGACAAAGGCAGAAACTGAGCTACAGGTTCTGCTTGTTGTCAGCTAAAACCAGCTGAAGACACAAAGATTAATTTTTCCATCCCAATTTGTTTCCCTTTCTCTATGCTTACGATGCAAGTATGGATTAACATCATTTTAAACAAAACCTGGACTGTTGCACAAATTCACGTTCTTTAGATAGTCCAGAGGGAAAAAAAAAAAGAAGAGGGATGAGTATATGAAAACCAAACTGGTTTCTTTAGGAGTGTGGAGGTGACTTCTATTACATTTCTCTCTAACAAATAGCCAAATGGGTATTATTGCCTTGTACATCAAAGGGTAAAAACATGACCAGACTCAGCTTGAGGATGAGAGAATAACCCACCTCTATCAACATTCGCCTCTGAGATACCCTCAAAATAAATTTCCTTCTTTTTTTTTCTATTTCCTTCCCATTGCTTTTCTCCAACTTCCTTCTATAAAGAGGCCTGTGCTCATGGCACCCCTCTACTGGGGGGGTAGGGGGGAGATTGGCGGGGTAGGGGGAGCAGGGAGGCAGGCTCACCTTGGTTTGCTAATAACCAGCCACCCATTCTGTGCTGGAGCAAGAAGCTGGGGCTGGTTTAGCTGAGTTTGTTGCACAGCTTTGCACACACACAAGGTTTGAGGAATTGCACAACAGGCCTACTATTTTTAAGGGATTAAGAGACAATATGCAAAACTGCACATCAAGAATCCTCTGTGACCCAGGTCTTCATCTCCCACATCCCACATGACAAATGTTTCATGCCCTCAATTTGGTTTCTGGGTCACTCTGGCACTTCTCTCAGCCTCAGCATCAGGGTGCATGGAGGAGCTCAGGTTGGGGACTAGACCCTGCCCTACCACCCCATTCTCTATCCCATCCTACTGCTGGAAACAACAAAATTTTCCTTCATTTCACAGGACCCAAGATTTCACCCAAAAATCTTTTGCTGTTTGTTATTCTAGGGAGAAGGGGGATTTCTGTGGGAGATGACAGGATCAAAGAAGTGACTCAAGCATTATAGGCTCTACCACAACCAAGAGGCAAACACTTTCTGCTATTTACCCCCCATACTCTGGTCAATATTTACTGTATTGCCCTCAGCGCATCAGTGAAGACTTTCACTCACATCTGTTGTCTGCCAAAAAGCAAGTTAATTTAGCTCAGTGATACAATTCAAAGTGGTTTGAGTCATCTACATCCCTGGCTATCGGTCCAGACAGACACCACATCCGTTCACGCATGCATTAATAAAGACTTGAAAATAGACCATCGATTCCTCTAGACCTGAAATAACGTGTCTGATCCCAAGAAAGCAAAAGACCCAACAGGGATGACTTCAGCCGAGGGGGTACAACACAGGTGGTTTTCCTAATGTATCTTCAAGTGTGGTGACCAGGTCCTCCTGCTCTTCTGGAGCCCGTGGCTGGGGAGGGGGCACTGGAGGTGCTCCAGCAGTGCCAGTGCTGCTGCCTTGGCTGGGCTTAGGTGCTGATGAACGGCAAATCAATTATTCATCAGCTAAAAGGCAGACTTCTATTACAACAGATGTTTCTCCGAATGTTTGACACTGCCCATTAACTCACCCTTTAATTTTAATTGCTTAACTAATGGCTATATTCAAGGTTAAATGAGTTTAAATCTTCATTCTTCTCTAGTGCCACTTAGTATAAAGATACCGTCCAACCTAACAGGGAAAAGGGAGAGAGAAGGAACCAAACCAAGTATCATTTTTGATGGGATACAGACAAATGGCCAGTTAATCCTCTGTGCCCCTGCTCGGGGGTAGGCACAACACTCAGACCTGTTTTTCTCTAAAGCGGAGAAGCAACAGAAGGATCCCTCAGGCTGAAGATAGCTTAGGGGTTGCAAAGCCAGGCTGGACTCAGCACTGCAGGTGGAGAGGAGGCAGCATGGGGTAAGCATCCTTCCTGAAGCCCACAAAGAAAGGAAGCACCTTCTCAGGGAGGTAGGAAGTGTTTGTTTCAAACATACCAAAATGAGAACTCAACTCACATGAGCAATTTATGTTGATAAGTCATAGAGGTGTTTGCCCAGCACAGTCCTCCTATGCTTCCTCTTATAAATGTTCGTAGTCCATCTGAAGAGCAGAGTTTGCTGGCCAAGTAGGAAGGGAGCTCTTGAGGAAGAGAGCTTCATCTCCTTGCCTGGGTCAGCAGGGAGGGATTCAGCTCTTGAAGGATATAACCCCAAAGAAATGCCAGGCTGCAGGGCAGGGGACACAGTTCTTGCTTGGCTGCTGTCATTGCATCCTTCTGGCTGATTTCTCCACTTGTTCTGTACCAGACAGGACCATGCAGATGGTGCTCACCATCTTAGCAAGATCACAAACACACAAATTTCTGTGGCACGCACAGCTGCACTCTTGCTATCTGCCAAGCCTGTAAATACCATGAAAATACCTGTAAATACCATTTAGCTCTACAGCTCGGTACCCCCAGAAATGAGCAACATAGGTGATGCTAATGCCGTAGAAGAAGCATGCCCCTGTCCTCTCACCACTTCCCACTGCAGGCACTAGGATGCCCCCACACAGTACCCACCTTTCCTGTCAGGATCAGTCCCCTCAAGTCACATTAGAAGAAAACGTAAGGCCACATCCTGGAGAGGCCACAGGACCAGGCAGGAGGCTTTTCCTCCGCTCAGGCAGGCACAAAGGCACCTTTGGCATCACATTCCTTGATGTAACTTGAGAATATGTTGCACCATTTTTCTAACAGGGACCAGATCTGAATGGGTTTAGTTCAGATCTGCCCCCAAAAATACAAATTATCAGTACCGGTGGGAATAACAGGAGAGGCAGGATCAGATCCAGCCCTCCCCAGCCCTGGGAGCAGCCGCACCACAGCATCCTCATCCCAGGAGAGAGATTTGACACACAGAGTCAAGGAAAACACTTTTTATTCTCTGCATCTTATCACACTAAGGACACGAGGGAAGGAAAGAGGAAGCAGACAGAAGAATAAGCTTTTTTTTTTTTTTCAATATACAGGAGAAAAGGAAGCATGTCTCCTTCCTTTCTGCCTTGCCTTCCTTCCTTTTGTCCCTCTTTCAAGAGGTGAAGGAGCACAGATTAATGCACACCATTCTTCCAGGTTCTTCTCACCCTTCAGTACGTGTTGGTCCAGACACATCTCGCCTCTGTTTTGTGAATGATTTGGAGACTGAAAGGTGAGCAGACCCCATGCGAGGGCCACAGGAGGTCAGGGCCTGATCTCTGCTCTGCTGGTGTAGACTGAGCTCAATTCAGCCGTTACAGCCTAACATCACGTTCCCACCAGGATTTTGTAAAAACCCTTTAGTTACATCATTCACTCAGATTCAGGAAACCTAGACCCCACTTTTACCAAGTAGGTTATAACCAGTTGCTTCACTGCAATCATTTATTAGCCACCACTATGATGGTGACCTAGAGCATGCCCAGGCCTGGGTGTCCATGTGGGAAGAGGAAAAAACGTTGAGACATCAGCCTGTTGCTACAGCCAGTGTTACAGCACAGCTGTTAAGATCAGGGCTGGCCACAGTTAAACATCCCTCCCAGTCCCATGGACAGTCTAGCACAAGAAGAGGCTCTCCCTCCTCCCCGCCAGTCTCCTCCACCCCAAAACAGTACCAAGGAGAAACAGCTGAAAACTTGTGACCTTCCACGTTAGCATGCAGCAGGAACGTTTCTCAGTCCTTCTTCCCAGCTAAGCAGTTATAAAGTGGAACATGCCTCTTTAGCTTAGTTTCAAAACTGAAAAGAAGTTCTTAGTTTTTTTAAGGTTTGTTTTTTTTTTTTTTCTCCCCAAGCAGGCTCACGAGGACATCCACTCATTTGATTTTGGCTCCAGCTCAGCAGCGTTCGGTAGTGACAACCATCAATCCTGCCAGACAGCCGATGGCACAGACTGCTAGGAGTGGGCGATCTCAATTTTTTTGCAGCTCCACTGCAATTTGCGTGGCGGTTGGACGCGTGCTGGCAGGCAGCCAGGCCTTCAGCATCCTCCTCCCACCCAGAAAGGTGTCTCTGCAGAGCACGGTGCCGGGGCTGCGCGACGGCTGCCAAGACCACGGTGTGAACCGTGCCAGTCCCGCAAATAGATGCCGGATTGCAGAGCTGTTAATCCCACACATTTTGGTGTCGCAAAGTTCACTGGTGAGATTTGTTTTTTTCCCCCCTACCCACCAAGTTCAGCCTGAGTGCTATTAAGTTTAACTTCATGGGTGGTTTGGTGCAGCCCAGTTTTTGGTAGGAAAGGGGAAGGTTGCACCAAGCACCAGCAATGTCGAGGTCTGGCTACCAGCTCGCCCCTACCCTTCAGCAAATATCGGATTTCTGAGCACAGAAGTGAGGATTTCATTCTTTGTTCTTGAACTCATTCTTTCCATCCCGGGGGCCAGTGGAATGTAATCTTTCCAGATGCCAGCACCTCTTAGGAAATTGTAATATAGCAGCTATGCACTGTAAGTGGCTTATTCATACATGGAGAAAAGAATAGTAATATCCTTGGGGGATGGTTTTGAAACAGTGCGTGGTGACACAATCCCAGGGACAGGCAGGATTTACTTCAGCTGAGGATCTGTCCCTGAACACACTTGTTTTCAAGAGGAGCAGCGGAGTTGGCGTTTCATATTTTACTCTTGGTTTGTTTAAAGTCTTTTCTTGCTGTTTAAAACCACCAGTGCTTCCTTCCTGGGGAGGGAGGCAATGTTTTTAGGGTTACTGTAAATAATCAGAGCAAGAACAATTGGCTGAGTAAATTATCCTGTCCACTGACACTAACAGACTCCACCAAGCTACTAGGAACCTGATCAGCTTTATTTCCCTCTTGCTACTATTATAACAAAATAAAGATTTGCCAAAGTCTCTCTTTGGAGGAAAGGAAAAGAAATGTCTCGTGAAGAGCAATTCCAAGGAGCTTCCTCAAGGTTTTCATCGACCAACTCCAAATTAAGAGGTTTGCTGAGAAAAAAAAACAAAACATGCAGGAGAATAAGGGAGCCCAAAGAGCCAACTGACAGATTACCACACCACAAAGCTAAAAAGGAACTCCAAACCCTGCCAGCACGGCTGCCCACAGAGCCTGCCAAGAACCAGATGCTGCCACAGGGATAATATCCTCCAGGGCTGGGGAACAGGGCGCTTCTCAGCCAGCTGTGCACCCCAAGCCCATCACGTCTACAAGGAAAAGCCTGGAGAGAGGCACAAGCAGGTCTCTTTGGGGAAAAAAAAATAAAAAACAAAACACAAAAAACCCCCAAACAAACAAACAAACAAAAACAAACAAAAAAAACCCCACCCCAGGGTTTCCGCTTCTTATCCAGAAACTGCTTCAGGGAAAAAAAACATACAAAAAAATTCTGAATCCTTCTAGGTAGCGCCTTTCCTCCTTATGCAAAGCAAACCACCACTCACAGCGGGGGGATAGCAAACAGGTCAGGCAGGGGAAGAAATGGTACATTAGCAAGGGAATAACCACCACGCTTTGCAGAATTAGGAAGCAAACTGCACATATCCAGGAGCTCGGTGCTCCCCCCTCTCCAAACAGACTTTTATGAGTAACCAGCTCTGATGGCTCTACAGCAGGATTATGCTGAGGAAAGGGCAAGTTAACACAGATGCATCAGTATTATCATTACCCTTGAATGCAAGTAGCAAAACACAAAATATTTGTTTCACTGCTACTGTGCAGCATCTGTTCCCAATGACTTACTCATTCTCCGCTCTCCCTCCCTCGGGGTTTCAAAGTACACAAGGAAGAGGGAGAGGCTCGCAGGTAGCCAACGCCGTTGTGCCCGCTTGGAAGTTGTGCAACAACAGAGCCCATTCCACAGCCTTTACATGGCCAAAAGTCTACACTGCTGCACTGGAGTTTGCCCCACCAGGGCAGAGCTGCGCAGGGTACAGCCAATGATCCAGGCAATTTCTATAGGAAGCACATTAATTTTTCTGCAATTCAGTACCTCCGTGTGTGAAAATCTATGGGGATGGCAAACCTCAAGGTTTTCACCTGCAAGGCTGCAAATCCAATAGTTTCCTTTGCAGATTTAAAAAAATAAAAATTCAAAATTAAAAAAAAAATCATATTTTAAACTCACATTTTAAAACCTACTGAATCAGCCACTTTTGGCTGCGGTGCTGAGAGCCAGCAATGCAGTAACACCTCTCACTACAACTATTTTTCTTCCCCAGAACCCTTTAGTACCACACAGTTGTAAAAGCTAAGGGAGTTTGTGCCAGGTCATGATGTGGAGACAGGCTCTCCCAGGGAAACTCCCGGCACTGACATTTCAGCAACAAGGCTTTTAGATATGTCAACTTGAGAGGAGATTTGAGAGATCCAGATATCATGACTGTGCATGAGATCATCCTGAGGGACAAATTCAGGGTTTGTAGTTACATTCCTGGTACTTCCCTGCACTCCCCAGCGTTCCATCAACTGCACACAGCCGCATCGCATACCCTGAAGACCCAATAAAAAGGAGAAAACACACACAAAAAAGCATATTCTGAAAAATCATTTTCCAAGATAAATCTCCTACGCTTCCTTATTCTGAAAGCAGTTGACATTTTTGTTGGGTTTGAAATAAATGAAACAAAAAGCCAGAACCGATTTGAAGGTGAACAATAAACCATTGCAGGAACTTGCCAATATGCTACTGGAGGCACAGTGAAACACTGCAAGAAAGTCACTGTGCTCACACTGTACTTCAGAGCAGCATTCAGTAAGTTTTGGCATCTTTTGAAGTTTGCAAATACTGTAGAACAAAGTGTTGTCTGATCTTTTAATTCTAGTTTTACAAGCAGCAAGGCTTAAAAAAACCTGAGCCCAGCAAAACAGGTGGTTTTTGTTGCAGAAAGTCTCGGGTGACTTTTTAGCCTAATTTTAGAGGTAACAAGAGTTTCTCATTCTGCTATGCCGAGGAGTTAAATGCAGCACTCAGGAAGTATTGCAGTTTCTCTGCCCCACTGGAACCTGGTGCTACCAGGAGCCAGAGCACCTCAGCCCCACTAGAACCAGCAACAAGAAGCAGCAGCAGTATTTTAGGATGAGACCATGCCCAGAGCCTTGTAGGTTGCTCCAAAAACCAATTGCCCTTTTGTGTTCAAGTCTCCTACTCCAGATTCCTCCCTCCCTTCCACTGTCGTCATCTGCTGGGCACAGAGCCTGGCTCTCACCTTCACTGTCACTTCGAAGGAGTCTTGCCCTTGCAGAAGGGGATGAAGAACCACCTGCAGACACTGCTGGCTGCACCCTAGGCAATGAGGCACTAGTCAAGGTTGGGAACAGCAAGTTCAAGGTCCCAAAAGGATGCGAAAGGCCTGAAGCTCTGCTTGCATCCCTCTCGGGCAAGCGCTGCCACCCCTGGTTATTGCACCAAACAGCATCACTGACTGCAGCTTCTTTCCTTCCTCAACTTTGAGAGGGTCCCGATGAGACATCATCAGGTGCTTGAGACTGCGCCACCTCTGGCTGCATACATGGAGCTGAACAGCTTTCAGTCCTCCCGTTTAATGGCATTGAAACTAGGACAGGGTGGCAGCCAAGCAGCTCAGCAGAGTTCCCTCAGACCTGCTTCCCAGTGAGACCAAAACTCAACCCCCTGGGTTGAGCTTAAGCAAACTTTTCCTGGTCCCTCAGAGGCATGGAGCTGAAAGTTTTTCTCCCAGGAATAGAAGAAGCACCAGGAGACAAAGTGCTGCCCAGACCAGGGGATGGTGGTGAGCAGGCTTTAATCTTGCTTCACCCTTCCACCAGCCCGGAGCAGAGCAGAGATAGGGCTACCTGCAGCACCAGGTCTCCCAGACCAGGTGTTTCCTGACAGTCTCGCTGCAGCACTGGACACTTTCCCCTCCAGCAGTGAGTTTCTCCACCATACTCTCAACATACATCAGCTGAAGCACTCAGACCTTGCAGGGCAGAGCACAGGAAGGATGGTCACTGCCTCATTCACTTAGCAACACCACCACACGTCACACTGTCCTACACCGGTCCAGCTCCAGTCTAACCAGTGTTAGCCTGGCCCCTGACTCCCTTTTCCCAGCATGATGTATCTGAACAGCCACCTTTCAGTTTAATGCAAGAAAAATTATTGCTATTAAGAGGCTAATTGGGTTATTTCTGAAGTCAGGACTAGAGGTTCCTTCTGAAGGCTACAAGAAAGGGAAGGCAACCACATTTGGGTTTTTTCCCCTAAAAATTTCAGTGAGGTTTATTAAAAAGAGACCAAAATTCTACCTTAAAAAAAAAGCCTAAGCCAAGGAACAGGAGAACAGTCTACTGTTGGTCAAGGAAATGTAGATCCCTAAGTTTTCTGGAGAACAAACATAACACTGAGGTCTCAAGCCTATACCTTTTACAGAAGTCACTCCTGCATGTGTTGACCTGACAGCCCATTTCTCACACTGCCCACCTACAGACAGCAGCCCATGCCCTGAGGCCTCCTGCATCTTTACTGGCCACAAAATAAAACACCCGGGGGGGCTTTAGAATAAGCTTGTTCTGCAGTTTGGCTGCTTTGCCCCAGACTCCGCATCCAGGTCTAGTTTGTAAGTGGGGTCAGTTCCCCACGTAAGCCCATTTTTACAGCTCAGTCATCATGCTGCCAGTAGAGCCTCCCTCATTATCCACCTGGAAAGGCATAAGCATCAGAGTATATGACCTGGGCTAGACATTAGGGGGACAAAAAAGCTTTCCAGGCTACAGGACTGGTGGGCACTGCAACAGGTTGCCTGAGGAGGTTCCCACAAGCAGGTTAGACACATATTTGTCAAGTAAAATTAATATTGAGTTCAGTCTGCCCAGGAACAGGACAGACCAGATGCCCAGACAAGGTCTTTTGCTATTCTCTTCCAAGGGTTTTGTGTATGTTCTTTGACAGCAGCAGGGTGAAAGGGTTTGCTTACAAAACATTTTCAGAAACAAAATTGTTAGATGTGTAAGAGCATCTCTAAGGAAATAATTAACAGGAAAGGAGATTCTTATGACAGATGATTAGACATCAGAAGAGTTGAAATCCTAGTCACTGCGACTACTCCTGGTCTGCCAAAACTAAGATATTTTTATTTAATTTACAAAGTAAGAGAGATAGAAGCTTCCACTCCTCCACATGTCACTGGCCCTCTGTAAAATAAAGATAGCTTCTGGTACATGAGAAATGGCATGACCCATTCCTGTTCCTCATTCAGTGCTCATTGGTCATTGCCATAACCTATTGCACAGATGTGATGGATTTTTGAACGCAAGATCTGTTATGTTCCCTGCCAGAGGCTCAAATGTGTACAGGTTTTCAAAACACCTTGCCAGGTAGTTACTTTTTATACTGACTCAGTATTTGCCAGCAGTTGCTGCCAAGCATTAGCTCAAGTCTTACCAATAGGTTGGGAAGCCAGCATTGCTTATGAAATCCTTTATATTATCTAAACGATCATCCTCCCCCCATCCTGAAGCAAAATCCAAGTGAATTCAAGTGATCCTCAAGGACCTATCCAAGGCAAATGAGTGCAATTTGTGATACCCAAGGGAGAACTGGCAACACCCTTTCTGCCCCCCTCTTGCACCCAGCCCAGCCCCATCGCACATGTTCTGCAAAATCCTGCTGAACTGGAGCTGCCATATTGCCCCACGGGGGAATTCAGCCCCTTGCTCCCCCATGTTGGAGACACGGTATTTTTACACTTGTGGATTTGAGTCCAAGCTCCCTTGGTATGACCTTGGGAACGAAGATGGCACTGTCTCATTCCCACCCTGTGCCAGCCAGGAAGTCCAGAGCCTGCCAAGCACCGATCGGACACCGCAGACACATCACAAAGTGCAAGGCAGGTTCTTCCCTCAACGGCCAAAGCCAAAACAGCCATTTGATAATTAACCACCTGGATCGAGCCAGACAAGCCACGACAACAAAGGTGAAGATCGCTGTGCTCCCCCACACAGCCTGTGCCCCAGGGCTGGCCGGGAGGAGGTTAGGGGCTGACCCCAGACCTCGCTCGCAGACACGGCGGCAGATGTGCCAGGCTTCCCCACAGTCTCCCCCTTGCCTGGCAGATGCCGGCCTCTCTGGGAAAGTGCTAAATGGATTCTGCTGAATCACTGCAGCAGATGGTTCATAACACCACCTGGATAGCACAGAAAAAAGGAGAGAGATAAGGAAGGTTGGGGAACAGAGAGTATCTACTGTGTGGGCCAAGCTGCCCCCAAGGAGAAGTAACCTGTGCATAAGGTCATCATTTCAACTTTTGTTTCCCCAAATTCCTATGTTATTAAGACCCGTAACACCCCTTTCCTAGCAATTCTGACCTGAGGTCTACAACACATAATGCTTCAAACCCCCTGGGATGCTGGAACCCACCCTCTGCCACTGGTAAATGCTGGCAGCGCTGCTCAGCACAGGCTGCTTCAGCTGGAGGCAGCACCAGCCTTCATCCCTGCCTCTGCCCAACTCCTGTTGCTGGGGCAGGGCACATACAAGGCCCAAGAATATTCACAGGGGCTTTCAGGGGCTTTGGGGATTTGGTTTGGTTTCTTTTAAGCCATGTTGGCAAGTGCTTTACTTTTCTGCAGCAGATCATTCTGAAAGGGCAGAGGAGCCAGCTGTGTACAGAAGCGTGCAGCTGTACGAGAGGGAACAACAAACAGGAAACAGGTAACAATAACCAACGTGTTTGCTCGCTCCCCTCCCGTTAAACAGCACAAGCAATTTTTTTTTTCCTTTCTTTTTTCTTAATTGGAATGAAAAGACCCAGTCAGGAAGAGAGCGGAGGGCTATGGCGCACACACAGATGGTGCACGCTAGGAAAGCGCTCAGCATCCTTCTGCCGTGGCTCATCCCCACGCATGGGAAGTAAGAAGCCAGGATCCTTCCATCCAGTTGTTATGAAAAACACCTCGATGCACAAAGTTGCTCAATTCACCGCTCTTCCAGACAGGTCCTCCCCAGCACAAAACAAAGTCATTTGAGACAAAATGTTCTCTAGGCAGGTCGCTCACAGCCCTGTTCACGATTCCTCCTCCTCCCAGGACAAGGCGTTTTCACACACCAACTGCACCGTAGGCTCGACTCATTTCACTTGAGCCCAGCTTTGTCCTACATAGGCTGTTTTTGCTGGGTCACACCTGCCATTGATTTCCTCAGACAACAGCTGCTGTTTCATGTTCTGCTGTGTGCCTTCCTCAGCAAAACAGCACAGAGATACTCGCCAGGCAAGCAAAGCTCAGGGTGGCACAATCCAACCCTGAGCACCAGTAGAAGCTGGATGGTGATGGTACCACCAAGCTGAACAATACAAAGATCCCTCTACCCCTCCACCCCAACTACTTCTCACAGGGGACTTCCCTCATTAACATTCATTAATAGCAAGAATCCAACTTAAACAATAAATACAGTCCCTTCCCATAGTGCTTCCCACAATGTAGGATCCAACAGCACCAGGGACCTCACTTGGTGACATCCCCATGCATCAACATGAACTCTCCTCAGTGGTTGGGAGGCACTCGGTCCAAACCCACATCCCACCACCCAAATTAGGAAAAAGCCATTCCTCTACGGTCTCCAGCTGCACAGTGGTGTTTGGTGACACATGGCCAGATGCACCTGGACACCCACAGCCACCCCTGTGCATACTAAGGCCAGACCACCTCCAGAAAGCACTTAGCACTTCAAAACAAAAGCTAAAAATAAAGAAGAACATTTCACAACACTCGCCCCAAGGAGAACCGGGCTTTGCAAGGGCAGCAGGAACCCAAGCTGCTGGCATTGGTAGGACTGACCCTTGCCAACCTAAGGAGCCCATTATGTGCAGTAATCCTGGAAGATCACAGCCCTTGTAGCCCAGGGTTAGGACGGCAGATGCCCCTAGGGGTCACCCCCTTTCCCATAGGAAAAGGCAGAATTGCTCCCAGAGTACCTGTGAGCTGGCAGGCTCATTGCTTATTCGGTACAGAATCTCATTGCTTATTCGGTACAGAACGCATCCCACACCCCCTTCTTCCTGGTATCCACTTAGTGGCCTGGTTTCTTCTCAAAGCTTTTTATATTTCACATTCCTAAGATTTAATTATGTTATCAGAACAACAGGCATCAGGATTTGGAGTGCCAGAATTCACATTAGCAATTGCTATCAACAAAGAAAATGGGCACAGCATGCCCATGCCAGAGTAGATGTGGGCTGCTCTCCTCAATCTACTCACGGTTATTTATAGCCTGTTTGCAAGCCATCCACCTCTCAGGTTCAGCTTCAAGCTCACTTCTTCCTGAGCACCCTCTCCCTCAAAGAAAAGCCTTTTGCCTCCCCCTTACTTAGCGCAACACCCAGATTTGGACCTATTTAGTTAATTTTGGGGGGGCTGGGAGGATCCTTTGAATCCCCTCCCATACAACAGCAGGAAAGAGTGAAAACAGAGCGTGTCACAAGCAGCTGCAGGGACACCCACCCCCAGTGGCAAAAATTCAAATTAATAAATAAATGTAGTTTCTAGCACTTTACCACATCAGAGCAGGACCACTGCATATCTCCAGCAGCTTTCTGCCCTCCCCACAGACAGGGATGGAGGCACAAGCTCCACGAGGCAGGACGCATGCCTGAACACAAGAAATCCCTATTTTGAGATGATTGCAAAGAAGCCGCTGCGCAACAGCAGGAGGGGAAGAGAGAGCTGTGCCTCCACACCAGCATTAACTGTAATTTGCCCATCCCTCAACCAGCACCATTTCGAGGCAGCCCAGATCTTCCAGGATCCTTTGCCTCCAAATAATTAAGAAATACAAGATGCCATGCACACAGTACAGGTGCAAACCTCTTCCTCCCCTGAGCAGCAGCTGGCACAGGCACCTCACACCTTCTTCCTCCTAATCCCAGCTCCTGCTAAAGTCAACCCAAGTTCCAAATCCAACCTTGGGAGAGATTTGACACTTAAGGGAACCCTTTCAGGCACGTCAGCCAACGTGGCTTCGTTCAGCCCAATGGCACTGGGATGCCAGTGGGCACCAGAGCCCTTTGCGGGGATGTCCTCACACATGGCATCACTTCTGCACCCACCCTGTCCCCAGCACCTGCCTGCAGCTGTAAAGCAGCATCACTCAGGGCAGGGCTGGTCCAAAGTTCACTCAGGGCATCAGGAGAGCTGAGCTGGTTCAAAGCTCCCCAATACTCTGGTTAAAATGCAGAAGTGGTGCTGGTTTCAGTCCTGCCCAGTGGCTAAGGAAACGCGCGGTCAGGCTCTGACTGGAATATGACAGCTCCTCACATGCCCAAAATTCCACGTGGCCCTGAAAAAGAAAGTAATTGTTAGAGTATATAATAATTAAAAAAAAAAAAAGCAGGAAAACCACCTGTAAAATACTAATAATTATAATAATAAAATAAATATTTAAACATTAGTAAATAATGATAAAAAAACCGAACACCACACCCCTTCCACTACAGGGGGGGAAGAGGAGGCTGAAGCTTACAACTCTAGCACATTTTATTTTGTGTAAATTTATAAAGACAATAATCCTAGTCACGATTGTCACATTGTACAGCACATACCAATACAGTTGCAAACAGAACTCCACGCAAAACTAAGCGCTAACAGTAGCTTGAATCACTCTTCCTGCGATTGTCATATCTAGACTAACAGTATTACACTAACACTGAAGAAAAAATAGTTCACTATAAAACAGTGATAGAACGTTTTTATAAAATATATTCCATTCCAATAGCTTTTCTACATACTGTATACTATAAAACTCTCCCACAAAAATTAGTGTCTTTAAATATACATATTTAATCTGAACTGCACCAAGATTAAAAACAATTAAAAATATCAATGATTTTTTTTTTACATTAACTTCACAGTATTTGTTTGTAGTAGAAGACAAATCCAGTGTTTAAAATGCAGAGCTGGACTGTCCCCTACAGAGACAGTAACCGCCCCACAGTGAAATAGTTTATGAAGAGACAAGCGTAAGTGTGCAATGTTTTCAGTACTTCTCTGTAGAGTCATGAACCATTTTGAAAACATGCTGAGCTATTGCAACTTAAAAATAAGAGAGACACACACAGAGATAGCCAAAAAAAGTCACCTTAAGAACAAAAATAAGTGCAAACATTTTTTTTTTTACTTTAGAAATTCAAGCTATGAGGAGTGGGAACACAAATACCAGACTATGAGAACAGCGTGTTCATGATGTAGAAAAGAATGAGAAAGTATTTTTTCTTTTTCTTTTTCTTTTTTTTTCTTAGAAAAAAAAAAAACAACTTTTGCCCCATATTCACTGCAGTACAGAGCATGCTCATAGCATCAATTAATGAATTATTTCTATACTAAGATCAGACACAAACTTGTTTCAACTTTTCCCTGCTCCATACACTAATGATGTTCTTATGGCACATCCTATTTCATGATCTTCAAAAAAAAAAAAAGAGTAACTGAAGACTGAAATGCAAAAAAAGTGTCACAAGAATGCAAAATTAAGATTACCAGCTTCAGTAATGCTGACTCTACATTAAACTCTTTACATGTTGTTCAACATGCAAAACCCATTGTTATAAAATTTAAAGTGAAGTGTAAATTAACTAGTTTTGAAATAGATTAACAGTAATAATTCCAGTTCAAAAAAAATTCTAATAAATACTATATCAAGTATCGTCAGGAAAAAAAAAATAACTTAATTTTAGTAGAAAGAAAAATAACTTAATTTTAGTAGATTTTGTTCAGTGCTATTTCCAATCACAGCAAAAAGGAAAAAAAAAAAGGAAGAAAAAACTGATTAAGTAGTATAAGACCACAGTACCAAAGCCACTTATGTTCAAGATACAGTACTCTCCCACAACTTTCATATGTAACAGGTTCAGCAAAAATATTTTACAGTCAAGAAATTAGACTGAAAACAAAAAAACCCAAAACTATAAATAGAAGCAAAATTTCACATTACATGTACATTCATAGTTTAAGAGATGAATAATAAAGAGGAGGCTGTAACAAGTAGATCCTGATTTTCTTGAAAAGAAGTACTTATTAAAAAAAAATCAATTCCATATTATTTATGTAGGTAGTGCTCAGTTTTTGGACCAGAGGGGGAAGGCATTGGGAATTTTTTTCTTCATAAGATGAAATACAGTATTTTAAGCACAACTTTTTAAAACAATCTAACTCAGTGCTTCATATTCATTGTAAAATAAATGCTCAGGTTTCACAAAAGAAGCCCAGGAGTGTCAAGGAAAGCCGGTGAAACCATGCTAACGCAGCAGAACAACATTCAAAACCCTCAGATATCATTATTATCATTATTATTATTATTGTATTTCAGTTCTGTGTACATGTACCTTGAATGGGTAATTTGACTGGAAGGGAATAATCTGATATTTACCAACATGCACAGACCAAAGGATGCTCTATTAAGCAAGTAATTGAGTTATTTGGAGTAAAACTGGTTATAGTTACAGGCAGCCTCAGTTTACAAACAAACAAACTAAAAATACCCCAAAAACCTCCCCTGAAAAGGTGGGACATGGGGGAAAAAGTTGGGCCGTGTCTTCCCTCCAGCAGTTTATCTTCATCCTGCCCCTTTGAAATACTGGCAATTGCACAGAACCTGGCCCAGAGGGAATCACCAACTTCATACAAAATAAAATACAGTTCTGAGCTGCTGATTTTAGCCTAGCAGCAAACACTTCGGACAAGACAGGAGGGCATCTCCTAACACACGTGGTACGAGTTCCCTCGACCTAAGACACCCCAAGAGCCTCCTGACACAGAGATGCGTTGTTTAGCCACTTTAGGGCTGCTGTCCCGTGTGTCCACCCCCCGAAAGGATCAGCCCCTGGGTGTCAATATGGAAATGAAAATATTCATGTATCATATGATTTTTCATATGTCCTGGTGCGCATCCTTCAATATTTCAGGAGTGAATATGCCGTAGACAGAAAGAGTTTTTCTGTCCACATTTTATGCTCAAAAGCAGCTTTTCAGTAGGTCAGTCCATGGAGGAGGATGGGGGGGAAGGGAAAATTTAAGTCAAGTCCCGAGGCAAAAACTTCTCATCCAGATTTTAGGACCAATTGAAGAAGTATTCTAATATGATAAAAAGAATAAAAAATGACCCGTACCAAAGACACAGCCAGGAATCCTTCAACCCCCTTTATAACTGGGGCCAGTTTAAGGTCTCATCTAGGTCTGTAAAATAAAGAGTACAGCCACTTACTCTGCGATATGCAGACAAGTTTCTCTACACTGAAATGTATTTAAATCATAGTTCATCTCTTCGAATGTTTCTATGCAACACGCAGAGAGCATTAGGGGAGCTTAATGGAATTCAAATTTTTCTCCGGAATTTGCTGATAATCGTTTCTGAAACTAAAAAAAAAAAACCCAGCAAAACAAAACAAAAAAAAACCTGACCACGAAGCAAGTACTTCCAGCATGAAAACAGATGCTAAATCATTGCAGAATTACTTAGATCATTTCACATTAATAATGTAACGTGGGTGCGCAAGAGAAGACCTAAAGGACAGAGCTGGGAAGGGAGTGCGGCAGGGGAAGGGGGGAGATGGAGAGGTGGAAGGATTGCATTAAAAGGCCTCTGGAGTGTCTACCTCTGCATCTTTTAAATATCATATACCTGACGTGAGTATAACCCAAATAAAATAAAGGAAGGGAAATAAAATTCAGATGCTGCCTTTTTTTCCTGTTTTGTTTTAAAAGGGCGGGAGGGAAAAAAAAAAACAACTTAAAAAATAATAATAAAAAAAATCACACATCTCAAACAACCAAGGACTTTACAAGGCCACAATGAAATTTGCGGATGTGTCTGTACAAATCCCCAGACTGCGTGAACCGTCTCTCGCACCACTTGCAGCCGTGGGGTTTCTCCCTGGTGTGCACCACGGCGTGGCGGCTGAGGTTGTGGGAATACTGGAAGCTCTTTCCGCACTGGCCGCAGGTGTAGGGCTTCTCCCCCGAGTGAGTCCTCTCGTGCCTCTTTAACGTGTACATGCAAGAAAAAGTCTTTCCGCAGAGGGTACAAGTGGGGACAGACCCGTCGGGGGACAGGCGGGTCCGGGAGCCGTCCTTGTCACGGAAGTGAGAGCTCAGGTGCAGCTGAAGGATGTGCGGGCTGGGGAACACCTTGCTACAGAGGGGGCAAATGCAGATATGCCCGGGAGGCACCAGGACACCTGAGGAGGAGATGTCCGATGAATCCATGTCGTCCTCGCTCTCGTCTCGCTCTTGATCTATATCCTCCTCTCGGGCATGAGAGCTGCCATTCCCCGTGAACATGTGTCCTAACCCTGTCACTAGGCTTTTGGCTGAATTCCCAAAATGCTGACTCTCCAGACTCCTGGCTTCGCCGTCCTCCTGATCTGACAGCAAGTCTTGTTCATCTTTAACAAGTGGCTCGGTACCCTGCTGCTGGCTGTCGGAAGCCAGCTGTCCAAAGACATAGGAGGGGGGTAAGGAATCTCTCCCCGGCACGGGCTTGAAAGACAAATCCAGCGCGCAGTCCACATCACTCGAAGCCAGGGGATGGTTAACAGACCTCTGGGACAAAGGTCCCGTGGAACTATTGACATTAGCCTTTGTTTTTCCAGCTGCTGCGGCGCACGGTTCTGCCTCTGTCGGCACAGAGCTGACACTTAGATGATCAGAGGACCAGGCGGGGTGACTGCTGACCTTTTCTTTGCCTGCTGCTCTCTCGTATTCTGCAACGCTGAATTTTTGTTTGTTTCCTGGGTCAAACTCGTGGACCAGGGGCACTCCGGCATCCAGAAAATGCTCCACTTTCTCCAAACCAGCCGCCTCATCATTAATCTTCTCTTCCAAAGATAATTCTTTATCTTTCAACTTGCCCTTGCAGACTTTCACAATGTCATACATGTGAAGGTAGCTAGCCGCAGCCAGCACATCTTCCACCGGGAGACTGTTGAATTCCAGCTTTCCCTCGTACATGAATTCGAGCAGCAGGCTGAAGGCAGGGGCTGTGACAATGTCACTGTTCAGATGCACAATATCCCTTTTGTCTAACTGGTCCCTGTAGAAAAGATGGAAGTACATACTGCAAGAGGCAAGAACGGCTCTGTGAGCTCTGAATTGAGCTTCTCCAACTAAAACAGTACAGTCACACAGGAAGCCCTGGTGACGCTGCTGACTCAGACACTGCAGCAACTGGCGGCTATGGTCTGGAAACTCCATTCTTCCTTCATAACCTGTTCAAAACAGGAAAAACTTGAATGCTACTGTAAACTAAAGCCTCCTAGCAGCTGTAACAAACAGATCGGCTTTTTGGTAACACAAGCCAAAGAAACAGCCTTGGAGATAACGTTTACTGTTAATTGTCTGTAATAGTTTTATTAAGGGGGAGGGGGGAGAGAGAGAAAAAAGAAAACACAACACAACATGCTTCTCATCCCTTAGCACCTGCTCCGAACAGGAAAAACTTGATTGTAAGTAAACAAAAGCTAGTAAAGCAGCAGCCCCTCCAACCTTTGTTTCTCCCACTAAGCACTTTAATAAAATTAAGAGGAGGAAAGCACGCACGCACACACAGAAAGCACAAACTCCCAGGCTGCCTTCCCAGCCACGCTAACTCGGGGCATCTTTTCATAAAGCACAGTGCCCGCGCCACACGCGTACACACACGCACATTTAAACTTTATCCTCAGTCGTTATGCACCGGATCACAACACAACAGC
>VZRW01007715.1:529944-560774 GCA_013398125.1 Aegotheles bennettii | reverse complement strand
CGGGGTGCTGCGCGGGGTGCTGCGCTCCCCCCCGCCCCGGCGGCCGCCGAAATCCGCCGCAAAGCTCCCGCTCCCGGAACCCCCGGTGCCGCCGTGGGAAGCGGAGCGGGGGGGACCGTGGCTGCCGTGGGTCGGTCCCGGGAGGGGAGGCAAGAGGGGGCGGCAGACGTGAAGCGTTGGGCTGGGGCTCAACCCCTGAAGGGGTTTTGCTGCCCTTGTAAAGAAAAAAGGGATGAGCTCGCGAGTGGGGTCAGGCTGGGGGGAGCGGAGCGCTGGGGTCACTGCAGAGGTCCGCCTCGAAGCCCCTGCCTGGTGCCAGTCCGAGCCTCTGGTCCGTGCTCCAGCCTCCAAGTAAAGCAGGGAAACTCCTTTCTCTTCCTTCCTCCAGGTTGTCTTGTCCCGATTATAATATCCACAGGATAGCAACTTTTTTTTTTTTAATGTATGTCTTTTCCAATGCACAGTGCACAGCAGCACCTTAAATCATCGGTTTTATTGATTGGTACATTTGTTACTAATTAATCCCATTCTTTGGTATTTTATCCTTAGGCTTTGTCGCAGAAGTCAGGGTCTACCAGCATCACTTGTCTCTCACAGACCTCAACTATTTAACTCTACTGACAGTGAATGCCAGAATATTTGGATAGGTTTTGAGCACTAATAACTGCACCATCACAAAGCTCTTCTAAGTTATTTGGTAATACTGTCATCGATACCATTCACAATGGAGGTGCCTGGCTCCAGCAAAAGAGTTAAAGGTCCTGGGGTTAAATCTGTCACCGTTCAGTAAAGCTGAGAGCTTTATCTATTTGTCCACGATCGCAGACACAATCAGGAACGGGAGCTCTCTGTCCTTTTAAAGATGGTATTATCCCACAGTCGCAGCCTGGTAGTACAGGCTCTACCAAAAGTGGAGCAATTTCTTCCCCAAAGTGCAAGTGCAGGTTCCATTAGGTTACTCTGTGGATTTGTTGACTTGTAGAGTTTCGCTGTCTTTATACACTGGTAATGTTAGGCAGTCTCTAGTGTTCATATGAATTATGCTGCTTGGCAGAAATCCCTTATTTTGTGTAATTCATTGTTCATTTTCCCCTCTCCCTTTTAATAATAAGGGAAGAAAAAATAGGATTTAAAAAAGAACTAAGGTTATAATTCCTGTTTGGGTCCTGTAAGCTGGGAATAATTGTCTACAATCCAGCAGTGTCTTATTTTTAGTAAACTAATTACAATTTCACAGTAAGTCTGTGGTCATTACGGAGTTTGAAAAATCAGAAAACACAACAGCGTTCCCATTTTCTCTAGGTATCCATTTTGTGTGTTGTTGGCTTGCTTTTCCAGGACACAGAAATACTATACTCGCCTTCACACCAAGGCAACGATAGGTACAATACAGGTGTTGTACTGATTTAACTATGGCTGTATAAAATACTGGTAGTACAACTCTCTAATGTAAACAAGCCCGCAGTGATTACTAGGGGCAAGGCAACAGGAAGAACTGCCCCAGAAGCTTTATTCTGAGAGCTCCTGTGTTCCTGAAGGCCCTTGTGAAAGCACGACGGCGTAAGCAAACCGTATGCTTTCACCTCCCTGGCCTCTGAGCCCTTTGCAGGCTGAAGGCTTCTCTACCACGAAGCTGAGAAGAGGCTCCATTTTCAGTCCTTCCCCAAGGGAACGGAGCCAGGCAGCAGCTGCTTGGCCGATAGGAAACTCTCTGACCGTCATCCATGCTCAGGGGAGATCATGACCATCAGGCTGCTGAACACGAGGACAGCTGAACGTGAACAGGGACTGATGGAAGATGTCAGGAGCCACCATGTTAGTCATCCTTGTGTGGCCACGTGCATTCCTGGGTCCAGCTAAAATGCTTCTGAGTGCCAGCAAGCCTTTTGCTGCTTACGGAGCCTTCTAGAGTTGAACAGAAAGCCCAGGTTTAGGGCAGAGAGAGTAAAAATCAGTGGTGCTGGCAGGGCTATCGTTTGCCAAGCAAGGCTAGCCCTGCTCCTGGTTTTTTATGCTGCCTGGACACCAGCCAAAGCCCACAGAAATTAGCAGAAAAACCAACTGGATCAGCTCCATAAAGCCTGAGGACTCGCTTCCATTCTTACCCCTTTGATCCAACAAGAGTATATATTTACTGAGTGGGGCCTCTCTAGCCCTCTTTGTTGGCCAAATCCAGAAGTGGTAGCAACAGGTTTTTCATGTGATTTAATCATTTTCCCTCTCACCACATTGGGCAGAAGCCTCTTTGTGTTTGTTTCTACATGATTTCAGTGCTTTTATGTTTTTTGGTTTTTTTTTGGTAGGACATCTTTGTGGTAGTCCAGTTGCATTTCAGAGGGAGAGGTCAGGGCGTGAGATTGTTTGATACTTGCAGGGATTGAAGATATTTTCAGTGCATTGATCATAGCAGAACTTCTTCCAAACTTTTCCAAGTTTTCCAAGCAGCAGACATTAGAAGTGCTGAATGCTTCATTCCCTCCTCTGAAACAGGGAGGAATTTAACACTGAAGGATGCTGAGCCCCATGGTGTTAAGAGAAGGAGCTGCCATTGGTGTCCATGGATCTTCTCCCAATTTGCAATCTACTCCAGCACTTACCCTGCAGTCAAATCCAAGGTCAGCANCCAAAGATCTTTTCAAGCACATCATCTAAGACTCAAGCATTAACTTGCACTATTGCCATTCCAGACATTAATCAGAGCATATATTGCAGACAATCTCCTGAGCAGTGTGTTTATGTGAGTTGTATTTGTTTTATGGCTGTCCTGCTGATTTTTGCCTGATAATGAGACCCTCTGTGTGCACTGGAGTATTTGTGAGTATATATTGTAGCAGCTAGGGCCTTACGTCTCCATTGTCAAATCATCCTACCAAATGGATAGGCTCATAGCTCTAAGCTGCATATATAAATTACATATTAACTTGTTGTATTTGCTATAACACGGCTATCAATAAGGACACACCAATCTAGCGACGTGCATTAAGAGCCCAAAGGACTCTGCAGAGGTCTGGCTGGCGCAGGTCACGTTTGACTTCGCAGCGAGAGCTTGCAACATCCCCGTCCAAACCAGCCAGGCATTTAATATCACACCTGTACTTCAGCTCCCCTGTCAGCAGCTGGGAGACAGCTTCCTCTCAGTTATTCATCTTCCATAGTTTCACTCAGCTTCCCTAACCCTCAACTTCTGCTTGCTTTTGTTACAATCTGCCGTGCTCCGGAGTTCTAGAAATGGTAAATGAAGGTACTTTTTCAGCCTTTAAAAATCCATTGTCTTTTTTCCGTAAAGGGAGCACACTTCTTGGGTTGCAGTGGTGCAGGAAATTTGCATGGCATTGATAAGACACACTTTCCTCTTTGAGAGAGTTTTTTTTCCCTCTTTCACCCTTGCTAATCACCCTAGCAGCCATATTTAATGTTGCTTGGCGTTTTTTGGCATACTCATAATAACATATATGTTGACTTTTAAAGATCTGGTACAATTAAGCAAGTTATTTCCTTTTTAATATTTGCTTTACTTATTTATCTATCCATTCCTAGGAAGGAAATCTGAGAGCTTATGTTATAAATTAACAGGTGTATAGAGGTTTGTAGCAGGATATATAGAGAGTGACAATGAAAGGCCATAAAATAACAGTGGACAGTAAAAGACAAAATTGATGTCTGCTTTGGGACCAGGCGTAAGATTTATCAGGCCCAGACAAAGGTCTTTAAATCAGAAGCTGATGTATTCTCAGATAAACTGAGCAGCAGTTGTAGGGTCCAGTGCAGAGTTACTTATTTCTTATTAAAGGAGTTCTTAATTTGCAATGCTCTATTCGTAAGCAAATAATACACTGTGTTAACAATGCGCTTTATTTTAGTAACTCCCAGAAGAAAACAGGGCTAAATACTGCAGAAGTGTTTTGCTAGATTAGGAGTGGGAAATCTCACAATGGAAATCCTTGCTAAGCAAAAGTGTAACCTAGAATAAAAGGCTTCCTAGCGATGTTCTGATGCCAATTTAGCTGCAGTTCCTCAGAAAATGTTTTGTCCCAGCGTAAATCAATTGTACCTCCAAATATTACCCGGAGTTTTGTAAGGCAGAGTTGGTGTACCTAAGCTCACTGTCTGTAACAGGTCTCTTAAGCAGGATCCTCTCTTGGGACTTGGGACTGGCCAAACATATTCTTAGAACAAGTGTTGTGATCCTCGTTAGATAGATCTGCAAGCTCAGGCTGTAAAAGACTTTATCTTTTCCTGTGTGTGGCGTATAATCTCGGTCTTCTCTCAATTTTTGCTTTTCCATGGAGTTTCCAAACCAACCCAGCCTGAGCAAATATAAACGAACATAAGCATCCCAGATGTGAGTTAAAAAAATAAAATCCCAAACATCTCACTTTTCTCCATTCCCCATCCTAAAACCTTCATGTGCCTCGCAGTTCACACCATGGTTGCTACAATCTCTTTGTTGTTGGCCTTAGTGATGCCCACTTCTGCCATCTCAAACCCATGCAGATAGCTACGGTAATCACTTCTATTTCTTTATCCTTTTATCATGTAGTGAATCAAAACCAAGCTCCTTGTTCCCACCTCCAAGACCCTCGGTAATTTGGAGCACTCACATTGATGTAATCTTGTAGCCCTCTTCCCTACCCTTCCTGGACAGTTTCTTTTCCCCTCACCCCTTTTTGTGCTGTCCCTTGGGGCTACGACTGTCTCCCTGGCTCAAGGAGCCACACTTCCATTTCAAACACTATTTCTGTCTTCAGATACAGAAACTATCAATTTTAAAACACATTGGATCCCTTTAGCATGGGCATCTGTCCTCCTCTTCACCGTGCCTCATCTTTCTTTGGTGTCATTCTCCTCAGTCTACTCAGAGAATCTGGGATGAGCATTTTGGGAGAAGCGGCACTGCATGGGAAGGATTTTGGGAGCTCTGTGCAGAGAGAAACTGGGCTCAGCATGTTCCCAGCTTCTGCTTGACTCCTTTGTGTCAAAGCTGGTGCCAAACCCATGCCTCTGAGAGTAGTCCAGCCCCCAGGAACGGAGAGAGAAATGGGAGGCTGGGGATGGGGAGAGCAAGACAGACCATTTTCCTAGTCAAAGACCTGCTGTTGTCTCAGGGCTCTATAGTAGCCATCACACTGGTTGCTCTGCTTCTTCTGATGTATTCCAGGTGGAGGGGAAGTCCAGAGAATGTCATGTAAGAAATGCAAATAAAAAGATCTCTCTAGACTTCCTTCTCTTATGTACTGTCTGCCAAAACCTTTGCTCCCCTCCTTTACTGCTTTGCCTATGGATGCGTTTTATGCTTTTATCTTGCTCTTCTGGTAAAAGAAGAAGTACTTGCTGTGAGTTTACATAACTTGCCTTTTACTGGAAATGAATGTGGAACTTTGGTCTTAATTAGACTCTCAGTGTAAGTCCTGTTTTAATGAATCACTGGAATATCTGAATAACATTAAGCTTAGGAATATGGCTGCAGTTGGATACTTGGAGCTGGTTGCACAGCTGGGTCTATGCGGAGACAAGCACTTAGCACCCAGGTGAAGGCGTAGTAAGGGGAAAGGGACTCCCTGAAACTAGGGCATGGGCCTGGACTTAGCTGCAGGTAGACCTCTCTGCCCGTGGAAGAGTTTTGGTTTCAGAGCCGGTACTTGTATACTGAACACTTTGCTCCTGCATCACGGCTTCATCATGCAACACAGTGACTGACTTCATGACATCAGGCTGTAATTTGAAATCCAGGCTACTACGTTACTAAGTTCCTCCTACAACACAGCAAAGTGCCTGAGCTCCACCTGCACCCATGGAGGAGAAGGTTTTTAGTAGGTTGCCCTTGGAAATTAAATGCCTCAGAATATGGGATGGTGAAGATGTCAGCAAATGTGCAAAACCTTGTGAAAAAATTCCAGCTCATTAAGACACACTCCTGGTGCTTTTGCTAAGTGTTGGTCTTGCCTGGTGAACCTGGTGACACCTTAATAAAGAGTGTTTGGAAAAAAGGCTTCCAGAAGACACTGAGCCACCACACTTAGATGGAGGTCAGCCTGTAACAGTAGGTGAAGAGAAACAGCCTGGAATGGCAGGCACCTGCCGAGGAGTTGCGGGTGTCACTGGTAGGATGTCACCCGTTCAAAGCAGGATGGGGTGAATGGACCACTGTCACTGCTGGTGACAGTATTTTCCATTCAGTATACAAAGGGGATTTGCAGAAGTTGGCACGATGGTGAAATGTTCATATGCAGAAAACAAAAAATGGACTAAACTGAAACTAAACAGACAAGGAGAGCTACAGAAGAAATAGCAGTGGGCCAAAACCCCATAGTTTTACATCTCCCTTAGTCTGGCTGACCTTCAGGATCCAGACTTGAGGATGTGCTTAGATGGCCCATGTGGCTACGTGGCTGTGGGACCTTAGTTTGCGTAGCCAGCAGCGTACACAAAGAGATGTGCTGCTGCTCGTGTCTGCCTGTAATTCCATAGTCCAAAAGGGTAAGTACTTATTTTCAGCCGAGTGAAGCAGAGATAGCCTCCAGCTTCAGTCCAGAACAACGTTCAAACTACACCTTTGTAATCAGGATACTCCTGGGCTCCCTGCTGCCTCTTGGGTGTGAACATGGGGGAGGATTTGTGACTACACACATTTAGACCAGATTTGTAAGAAGGCAGGAAAAGAAAAGGAAAGCAGATGTCCTTTTAAGATCAGTTATGATAGAAAACCCCTGGAATTAATTTTTTTGTTTGGTTATTGGAAGTTAAACCTGAACTCTTGCAGAATCCATACCGAGAAGACCGGCTCTGCTGCAGAAACGGAAATCCAAACAATCTCTCTCTCCTAACTAGGAGATCAAATTGCTGATTTAACTCGTGTCTACAAGTAAGGTGGGCAAATGTAGAGAGATTTATATAGAAGAGAGATTGAAAAGAAAGAAATTGCAAGTTAAATGGTGTTTGAAGTGCTAGGGAGCTCTGGGGAAATATGCATAACCTGAAGAGCAGTGAAAGGATGAAAAACATGAAGTTCTCTAGAGAGGCTGAAAAAAGTACCTTTTATTTACTGGAAAAATAAGATGGGTAAAGGCTAAATCCCACAATCCCTTACTCATGCAAGGAATCCTGTTGACTTAAATACTTGTGTCAAAGTATTTCTGTGGGTAAAGGATTTGTTGGACTGCATCCAAAACCGGGTTAAGGTTGATGTTTTCACAGACACGGCAGCCTTCGTATGCCACTCCGGGTAGTGAACGGCAACCAGGGGACACATTTTACAGGACGCACCAAATAAATAAAAAAACCCCTAACCCTTTGTTAAGTGCATGGGAGATTCAGAGTGATGAGTGGGGGGCGAAAAGTAAGGTGACTTGGTGAGCTGGGAGGCAGGGTCGGTGGTTACAACTCTGCCATGGTCAAGCACAGACCCTGTGCCGCAGAACGCCGCTGCCAGCACAAACTCACACAAGTTGCTTTGGCGACTGGCCTAGAACAACACGGGGCTGTTTTTTCCCTTTTGTGCTCGACTCTGTTGCACTGGGACAATGTGAGATTTTTAATTTTACCCACAGAAGGAAGAAATAATACAACTTTTTTTTTTCTTTTTCTCTGCTGTACCTTTGCATGTTTCAAAGCCAAGTCAGCAAATATTTTGTTCCAGCAACAAGCTTTTGTGCAAAGGGCACAGGGGGCAGCTGTGAGGGACCAGGGCACCTGTGATAATCACAGACAGAAGAAAAAACCCAGGATGTGCTGCCCCTGCCCTTAACTTTCTGCAGTGGGTTCTTCAGCTGTGGGGTGCCAGGTTTAGGTGATGCAGAAAGAGGGAGAGAGCAGCGAGCAGAGTAGGAGAAGGGAGGTTTTAGGTGCTTAAAGCTCAATAGACAAATGAGATATAAAGTCCCGTCTCCCCCCTGTGTCCTGCTGTTGGCATCAGTGACTCAGGGAGCCAAGCTGAAAATTTTGCACTCGACCAGGTGTGCCTGGATGGAGATGTGTGACTCTGGTCATTTACAACTCTTCCCACATCTTCAGCGCAGCCGATGGAGTGACCCTTGCACATTCCTGCCCAGCAGCACCAGGAAGGGCTCCACTCTACCTGCATGAGCCCAGTCCAAGGAAGCTGGAGGAAGACTCAACATCCTCTTCCTCCAGGACTTTGTAGAAGGTGCCATGAACATGCACAGCCCCAGCGTCATTGAGGCTTAGCTCTAGGCAGGTGCTCCCTGGATCAGGACCTAAATGGTTAATTTTCAAGTGGCTTCTTAGAGCAGATGTTCCCATGTGTATCCCCTCCTTCCCTCTTCTGACACATTTCCTACACAAACAGCAGATTGCATTGCTGCTGTCCTTTTGATCTGCGGGAGGGGGAGGAAAATCCCACACAAATGATATTAGTTCTCTTTTCAGGCAGGCTGGTGGTGGTGCATACGGGCATGTGCCTCCCTCCCACCTCTCCCTGCCTGGCTCTCTTTTCTGGGACTTTCTTCTTTAGCCTCTGCCTGCTTCTGGAGCTGCTTTTGAGGTTGCTTACCTTAAAGCCTGGAAGGAAGCAGGAGGTAAGGTTGGGCAAATTGTGGAAAAGTTATGATTGTAAAACACTGCTGTCTGTCTAAACACATGGAGAGGCTGGGGTAAAGGCTGATCTGTCTGCTGCCATGCTGCTGGCACCTGCCTCATACTTGTGTACCTGCACTCCTCGTGAGTGCTGGTGAATTAAGCCACGCTGCCTGGATGAGGCTTAAGATCTTACCAGATGGAAGACTGTCTTTGAACTTGTGTCTGAGACCATTCCCAATCCCAGTCTTGTCATCCAGGCTGGTGGGATGTTGACCCGCACGCCCACACAGCCACAAGGTGGTTGCAGGGCTCTTGCAGCCTCATGTGAGGCAGCTCAGGGAGGGATGGCAGGAGCCTGCAGGATTGGATCAGTATGGGGAGATCAGTCCTTCCCTCTTTCTTCCAGGATAAGAACCGGGGACAGCAGATAAACTTGGCAAGGCGACAGGTTCAGGATGAATTAAAGGAGGTGATTCCTCATAGGATTGCAGTTAAGGTGTGGATCTCCTTGGTACAGCACCTTCAGGGTGCCAAGACTGCATGGGTTTGGAGGATCATGAGAAAATTTCATGGTCAATAAATTTACCAAAAGGTGTTAAACACAATGTACTGGTTCTGGCTTAGAAAGCCACAAGTGTTGATAGTGTGAAGAATATTCTGGGGAAGTATTGCTGATTGCTTACCCTTTTCTCACATTACCCATTTCTCCACATCACTGCTGTTCTTTGCTGGGGAGCAGACACTAGGCTGGATGTACATTTGGTCTGGCCCAGGATGGTCTTTTTTATGTTATTAACTCTAGATTGAGATAGGGAAGAAAGCTTGCTTTCACTCTGCTACTTGTAGCAGTTGCAGAAGCCCTCTAGACATATTGTGGAGATGATGAAGGTTGGTGTGGTGGCCACCAGTTTTTCTAGCATTGTTCTCCTAATTCCTTCCTGTGACTTGATTGGTGTGAAAAAGGCAAACAGCTTTGCCTGAGTTTTTTCCTGACAGACCAGACATCATTGCTCAGGAAGAGGCTTTGGGATGACTGGGAAGTTCAGAGCTACTGGTATGGCTGGCCTTGCCACAGCAGCCAGTTTGATGCACCAACACAGGGCAGGACACATGTGTGAACCAGCCAAATGCTGAGCTGGCTGCAGTTGAGAAATTTAAATGTAGCCAGTGAAGTGTCAGAAATTGGATCTTTTTCTTCATTTAATTTTGTCTTCTTTTACTGTTTTTGCATCATCCTAATTTCTAACCCCCAGCAGTAGGCTTATAGTATCAGGACTCTCTCCTGTTGTCTTTGGAGGCTTTTATAACAAACACCTAATTATTATGAGAATGATCTATCTTGAGGCAGGGGATGGGAAGGCTCAAATGTGACACTGTGACCAGCCAAAACAGCAAGCTAGGGAGTGACTGATTGAAATGCTCTAAATAACAAATTATTTAAACCAGAAGCAATTCCAAAGAGACTGCAGATGTTATTCATGTAGGAGAGTCAAATATCATCAAATAACCCACTAAGCCTGACTTGTTCACTGGCTTAGAGAGGATACATTGAGCTTTGTGCTGTACTTTGCTTGGTTTCTTGAGCTTGTAACCAGAACCAGGCAGCTCGCAGCAGCCAGCCCACATGTTCAATTCATCTCCTTCTTCTGTAGTTGAAATTGTTAAAATTGCTCAAGAGTATGTGATGAACCTGATGAGCCCATGTCCGTATGGCTGTTCACCAGCATTTCTGCAGAGGAATAGGGTACACGTGGATGCTGGGTGGGTCTGTACAGTTGTGTGCACTGGGGAGGATGTGTGCAGGGATGAGGGGTGGCATGGTCAGTGCTGGCATCTCCACCTTCCCAGTGCCAGAACATCTGCCCCAGCACAGGGCACCAGCAGTCACGCAAAAAATACCTGTAGCAGCAACAGGCAGTGGTAGAGAAAGGAAAGAACAGACTTGTCACACTCCTGGAAAGAAAAGTGCAGGTTGTTTTGCTTTCATGGTGTTTTAAATGCAGCAGCTTTTCCAGAAACGTGCAGTTTATTTCTTAGATGGCAATTTTCTGATATCCTTGGATTTAGCAGATTTCTGATGTTTGGTGTTTCACCTTGACTCCAGGGGAAAAAAGAAACCTGCCCAGTTCTTTGTCTTCCCCATTTAGATTTTCTCATTATTTCTCTGTTGCAACCCATCAAGTGAGCTCTCATTTCAAAAGGCATGGGGGTACGAAAGCTAGAGTTTGCTGCACTTTCATTTCCCTGTAAATTTTCTGAAGTTGATCAAATGATGAGAAGTTGGAGACAGAAAAGAAAAGCAGTTGGGAAAATGGGGGCTAATAAATCCCTCTCACTCCTCACCCTGGCACCTCCCGAAAATCTTTCATTTTATTTTGTTCAGCAATAACAACAATAGGACACAGAATTATTTGTCAAGTAATCAAATGTCCTCTGTGAATGCTCAAAAACATGATTTTTCAGTTTATTTCCGTAAGTATTGGGCTTCGCTGCTGTACATTCTCAGGGCTATTTAAAAGGGGGTTGTTTTTTGGGAGAGCATATTTCGTTGAAAGGACACCAGAGTTGCCTGAAGCAAATTAATTTCAAATTCAGATGAAATAAGGTGAGGAAAGAGGAAAAATGAGAAAAGTAATAAGCAAAAGCTTTGGAGAAAAGCAGGTTGTGGTAGGTGCACTCCCAGCCACCAGAAGCTCAGGTTGAATATGGAAGAGGAGGATTTGCCCAAAAGTGTGGGAAGAGCGGGATCTCCACAGGCCAGGAAGGTACACTTGCTCTTAAGTATTATTCTCTCCATCAGATCATATTGTACTGTATCAGTAAAAGCTACAAGCAATTTCTTTGTGCTTTTCCCAAAGTTACCAACATCCCTCGTTCCCACCTCACAGTTGGCTCATCGTGTGATACCAGCTCTTCTTATCAGCTGCTTTTACAAGCTGTCCTAGGAGTGCTACCAGAGCTCAGGGCTTAGCTGTTTGCCCTTCACATCAGGAGCCCGTATGATGCATTTCAGCATTTAAAAATGTAATTGTATCAGTTTCATTGCCTTTTGTGTAATATATATTTATGAAGTGTGTGTCCACATGATTTCTGCACTGAGCTTCTCACCCTGTGGCAGCCCTAAGACTCAGTAGACTTACACACAGCAAGACTCAAATTCTTTCCTTTTATCATCAAATTGTTCATTACTGTGTGATTTATTCAAAGGCTGCAGCATGGAAAGTAAGAAATGCCTGTTGTTGCCAATAATATAATCACATGTGGGGCTTAATCCTGTAAACATGCACAAGTAAAGTTACTTACGTATCTAAGTCTTTGGTGCGTGCAGCCATTTGAGTGTAAACTCCTCAGCCTGAACGTGCATCTGTACAGTATTTAACGTGAAGGGTATGAGCCAGCCTGGGGTCTTCGTGCTAAATATATAATAATTATTATAATGAGGGTATTAATGATTTGTTCGTGTGCTGTTCTTACATCTAGTGCCAAATATTCTATAGAATGTGTATCTGGGAAGAATTTAGCCCTTCGTATTTTATATCTGTAATAATCCATGACTGAGTTGCTGGATTTCATCTCATTTGTATATGCCATATATTTTTCCAGAACATCTGTTTAAACCCACACTGGATAGCTGCCAGATTAGTGGAAAGGATATGGTATAAAGAAGACTTTTGTTTCCTCCGAGCAAGGAGAAAAAATAAGTTACAAGTCAGTGCATATTGCCGAGAAGAAGCAACTTTTTTTTCTCCAGAAGCAGATGTCCTGTAGTGTTTGAAAATGAAATGTTTTTGTGTCTCACAGGCAAAGGTTCTGCGCTTCAACAATATTGATTGTCAGTTAGTACAGGCTGTCAGCCTGCCGTGGTTAACCTACCAGTTGTTGGAGAGACAATCATGAGCAATTAAGAATCACATTTCGCAGTTTCAAATGCATCCATATTGCCACTTTATTCCAAATCCTTTTTTTTTTCATGTTGGAAAGTACATCGGTGAGAGGGAAGGAGTTTTCTTTTTTCCCCCTGCCAACCATATTTTCATTGCTGGCCAAATTAGGAGAGATATATATTGCTCATAAACTTACTGCAGTTTCTTGATTAAAATCTTATATGCAGCACTCCTTTCAACATCAATCTATAAGAATAAGGAGGGAGCGCATTGTATTGCCTGTCTTTGTGTTGTGCCTTAGATGCAAAGCGCCAGGGAAGCATCAGGGGAAGATTCGGCTGCAGAACAAGAAGTAGTACAATGAGGAAAGCACTGTTCTTCATGAAGGTGGACCTTTGTGATTTGAAATGGGGAAAAGGATTGAAATATTGAAACCAAGAAGAGCCAAAGGCTTAGCAGCTGAAGTTACGACAGTGCTGTGTGGCAATTATGGGAAGGGCTGATAGAAGCAAGGCAGCAAAATGCTGAAATCAACCTCTTAGGACAAAAAAACCCACCCCATGTGAGAGGAAACGCGGAGTGCTACGCAACCTCAAAATCAGCAGTGCCTGGAAAGCTTGTGGCTCGTGTCACCTCTTTGCCAAGCACCTTTCAAAGCTTTGGTAGCTGTTGGCCTTTAGAGGTAAATATCAGAGACACTGGGTCTGGGCAGTCTCTCAGCATAATTCAATGTGTTACAGTGCCTGTGCCAGGCACTATGCACATTATGTTGTCACAAACTGTGTGCATGCAGTCACCTTGGCTGGTGGTTTTGGTCCAAACACCTGGGAACCATCTCAGAATCATAAGCCAACACAACTTAGAAGGACTTTAGGCAAAGACAAATCCTGCCTCCTTTTTCAGAACTTTTCCAAGCCAAACACTTTCCCAAAAGCAACAAGAATACATCAGTTCTTCCAAGAGAGCACACCACTCACAGCCTCAAAAGAGATCTCTGATGACCAGGTGACTCCACGTGGCTTCTCAGCACTCAGAACCTCAGAAGCCCTTTCCACACCTCTGCCACTCAATGCTCATGACATCCATGCATAGTCTGGGTCCATAATGCTCAAGGGAATGGAATGGGGTGTAGCACTGGTACGTTTCACTGCTGGGAATATGCCCCTTGCAGAACACATGAGGTTCTGCTTTAGACGCAGGGAAGGCAAGTAAATGTCAAGTCCAAAGCAAAACCATATACATCATTAAGAGATGATCAAGAGCAACTAGTAGAAAATGTTGGCACACACTTCACAATCAAGAGGCTCAGAAAGGCAAGTTGTCTGTGAACCTGTCCATGGGAAGGATTTCTTTCCCACCATGCGTTCCCCTCCATCCCATCATCATTACAAAAACCCACAAACCCTGAGCAACATCAAAACAGACCAAGCCAGCAATGGACCTGAGCCAAGTATCACAGTGCTGCCTTGGCATTGCAGCCCAGATGGATTAATCAAGTGAAATCTTCATGATTTAGGATCTCAGCCAAAGTATTTCAGAAATGATCGACAATTTGGGGCAGCATTTCCAGCAAATCAAAGGTGCTGAAAATGGGAAATCACAAGAAAAAAGGGAAATTATATAGCTGAATAATACTGAGAAATCATCTCCCACACACAGATGTACACAGGTTCTGATACCAAGGCTGCTATGAGTATAAAAGTGAAGAGTTTCATCTTTAGTAAGACCTTGTCAATTCAAAACTTGGATTAAAGGGGTTTCTGTGCAGTACCTCTCTCTGACCATCTTCACCTCTCTTCTGTACAAAACACAAGTTTGTGGTTTCACAATCACATTTTCCTATTTTTAAAGCGTGTTTTCTCTGCCATCTTGCTTTGTGAGAAAGACACTGAAACTGCAAGAGAAACTGTCTTAATGGAGGAAACTGAAATGGCTTTGTGTGTGACATGCGAGCAACGGAACAAAGTAAACATCGACAAAAATAGAAAGCAGTGCTTTATTTTCTTTCTGATCTTTCATTTCTAGGGGATATTTGTGATTATGGAGAACTTCTGACATTTCAGGCAAATGCAAAATTTTTAAACAACTGGTGTAACAGAGAATTTAAGTGCTAGCATGCAATGAAACAGTATCTTATTCTTACTGATCGCAGGATACCAAGATTTATTGTATTTAGGACTCTTTCTTCCTGAAACTAGCAAGAATGATGGATAAATGTCTTTAAATGGACTGCAGATCTCTGCATCACACTCAATAGCTGAATGCTCTGTCTCTTTGATTCTTCTAGGATTAAGCATTCTAAGAAAACTGAACCTGCTTTTCCCCCCTCTCTTCTGTTTTCATTTGACTTGAGGAGAAGTATTCTATCAAGCGATTTGAGCTGTGGAAAAGTACCCTGAGCACCTTACGGTGATTTATGATCCCCAAAATCTCGATCATGATACCAGAGATGAGAAACTTGGGTCTGCTTTGAGAAAATTATTTGATCTTATGCTAATCTCGATCAAACTGTTGACACTGACATTAAGCAAACATAGTAGGGTGTAATTACATCTTACACTGATCTATGAAATATTCATGTAATAATAACGAATACATACATGCAATCATACAATGTCATCATCATAAACTGTGGTCAAATACATATGATATTTGCAATGCTTATACCTTGTTCATATAAATAAATATTCATTAGAACTGACACTAATTACTGCATGGTTGATGACAGCTGAGAATATTAAGCACCACTACCGAATTATGCCTTCAAAGGCAATTTTGAAATGACATTCATTTTCAAGTTATGGGTCAGTTTATTTGTCCAACTAGGATAATATTTTTGCCCAATGGAAAGAATAATGTTTATACTAATTGTCATGAGAATGTCTAAGCATTTTCTGTGACTAGTAATCAAATTAGGGTGTTGTGAGTGTCTGTAAGAACACCAATGTTAGTCTATTTTCATATTTAAAATTGGCCTTTCCCACAGCTCATTCAAGTTTATGTTCTAGCCACATGTCCCACAGATAAATAAACAGATGCTCTATATAAAGAGTTAGATCATATTCTGAATGAGTGAGGAACATATGTCATCATTAAGGGAAGCTTTGGTGCCAACTCTGGCATTAAGGTAGAGGAAAGAAAACAAGGAAGAACTTGAAATAGAGCAGCATAATCCCAAGGAAGTTGTCAAAACCAGAAGAGAGTTTGCACTAGAGTTGGCAAGAAAATGTTGTTCGGCAGTTTTTACTGCAAACAAAAGAATAGCAAGAGGAACTTTTTATTTTTAATTAATCCTCTGTTGTTGGCAGTTTTGGGCTGAAACCAAAAATTACGGGTTTTTACCACAACATGCCAAACCCCTAAGTTTTGTTTGAACAGAACTTTTTGCAAGGGATTTAAGGTGCCCAGTTCTCCAATGAAAACACTGACAAGATGAGTAAAACTGACATTTCCCAAGAATATTTATCTTTGTTGGAAATCTAATGGTTTTTTATTAGTAAGAAATCTTTGCAGATTTTTTTTTCACATGCCACCGATGAAAGGAAGATTTCCAGATATAGCTGATAATAGATCTTTTCTGTCTGAATGCAACTAGATGACATTGTTTTTATTGTTACCATTGTGTTGTGCGCTTCATAGAGACTGGAAAGACAGTTCATGCCCAAGAGATCATTGTAGTCTAAATATAAGTCTAGAGGCTTTATTTATAAAATGTACAGAATCAGGGGTTTTTATCTGCATGGAATATTGTTCAGAGAAAAATACTGTGCACACATAAAAAGAATTTTAGTTCCCAGAATGTGGGAAAATAATAAATGAGAAATCATGCTATAAGTAAAAAAAAAAAAAGAAAAGAAAAGTTATCTGTGAATGCCTTCACCAATTTATCTGTAATTTGATCATAGCTGACATAGAAAACCTGGAAAAGACCAAAGAGGTCCCTGAGTACCAAAAAAGGAAAGTGAGTCTGTGATGGGCAGGGGAGAGATCACTGGTGCAATTAGAGGGTTCATGTAGGATGTTGTTTCAGGTGACGGTTGATTTCCTAAATCACAAATTTCCTAAGATACATCTGAAGGTGCAGTGAATAATAATGCTCAAAGCACTGGAAGGACAGAGGTGCTGTTACACCGATTTTTATCTCTAAATTCCCTAAAAAAGGGTTTATTTCTTGGATGAAATCCACGAGAACTGGAGGTCCAAGGGTGGGCAGGGAGACACTGGCTCAAGGAAAGGAAAAGACCTGGTTCCCTGCTATCGGTGGTCATGGTGGGATCGGGAAATTGGGGGCCATGCTGGGGAGCCTCTGGCTGGTGGTCCACAGGAGAGGTGGGATGTTCTGCATCTGCACATCTTGCACCAGCTCCGGAGGAGGTTGCTGGATTTAGTGAGGCACTTTTGGCTGCTGATTGCATTGGTCAGTGGCAGTGTGTAAAGTCTTGGCAGTACACGGCCGGATCTGTGTGAGACTTGGCTGCCTGCACCATCTTTTTATGCACTTAATTTGAGAAATGAGTACAGAACAGAGATTGCTGATGGCCTGATGTGACAGAAAACATCCAGCGGTCTGTAAGTTGAAATTGCCCTGAAAAGCCCCAGATTCAGGTGTAGTCCTGTCTGAAGGAAACAGCCAGCTGGCACTCCGCTTTTGGTAAAGATACTTCACCAGAGAAGTTGTCAGAAGGTTTTTTGGAGCAAAACCATTCACACCAACAATCTTTGAGCTATTTCTTGTCCATGGTTGTGCAACTGCCCTTCTGCCCAGGTCTTCAGCACTGCCACTAAAAGAGTCCCACACCAACCAGCCCTTGCCAAGGCATCCCGAACATTTGGGAGTGAGGCAAAGGGGCAGCCTGGTCCAGTGTGACCACTGAAGTTGTTTGCTCCCAGTCATTGTGGCTGTCACCACCTGCTCTGGGTCTCTTGGATGGGCAGGTCTTCTGAGGTTGACTGGAAGGAGAGCAGAGCTGTGGTTTGCTGAACACAGTCAGTGGGCGCTGGCAGCCGGTTGGCAATCGGGTACGTCCCTGCCTCGCTCCAGCTATTTCATTTATGTGACAGTTTGTGGGAAACATCTGGCACAGCATCTGACTGACATGTCTCCAGCTACAGAAAGCTGAGAAAAATCAAAGCAGCCACAAGGGATAACAAAATGCAGTTTTATGCATCTTAAACCTCATTCTCTTCTTTCAGTCACCAGACCTGAGCCAGGGGCAATTCAGCTAAAGTCAGTGAAGGACAGGCTAAAGATAGCGTGAACTTTGGTTAAAACGTTCCTGCCTGATGAGATGATCCTTGAACCAGGCCATCCAGGCTCCCCTACTTGCACCATCACTGATTTTTGTACCACCCCAGGCAAGTAATTTTTCTTTCCCTCGCCACAGTTCCTCTCCCTAAATGAGGGAAATGAGACACTGCTTTGGTCATGCATGTTGATGTCTACCAGTGCAGTCTCAAAGAGTTAAACATAATCACAGCCATTCTGGCTCCACTGGTGATTGTACAAAACTTTTGGTGAACATCCAACAGCCAAAGGTAAAACAGGACCAGGACATGGAAGGTGAAGCTTTTTCAGTTCACCCCGAGTGTGTAGAGCATGTTTTTAGGACAGATGATGAACTACTGCAATGGCTTAGCTGTGACCATGGTGGATTCTCCATGGACAATGTCTTCTTACAGGTGGTCTGGGATTTTTTCTGACATTAAAGATAGAGGTTCTAGAGAACTAGAAATATGTTCTAACGTTCAGTTTTCCTTCATCCTACACCTGATGTTATTGATACTATAAATTAAAGATAATACATTATTTGAGGGAAACCTGGGTCTCTGTAGGGCTCAGATGCACGATCCAACTACTGCGAGTGAACAAGCTACCTCATGTCAGCCAAGATGTGGTAACTCTGTGGGTACTTGCTCCTACAAGCAATAACAATAGCTCCCTTCAGCAACTGTGCACTATTTCAGTTTTACTTTCCCCACCACAAGAAGTGCCATTCCACTGCCTTTACAAGAGACAAAGCGTGCACACGGCTAGAACAGTTGCCCAGCTCAGTTGGGCTGGCAAGTGCTAGCTTGTCAAATGGCAGAACTCGATTGAATGAGCACTAATATTGAAACTCCGCCGAAAATGAGAAGACCTTTTTGTAGATGTGTTCATTCTTCAGACGTGGTAAAAGTGGATGTGGTTGTACGGTGGTGAAGATCAAACAGGTAGCCCACAATCTTCTCCCCAGGTCTACGTGAAGCTCTGCAGCTTTGTAACAAGTCCCTGCTGCTGCTATCCAAAGTCACTGCTTAAAATACTCTCTGCTGTTGCAATACACCAGAACAGCCCTCCTCCCACATCCAGCCCCCATACAGAACAATCTAAACGCATAAGAAATGACAAAAAAGAGTGGTTTTAGAAATAATTAGGTCAATTAGAATGTAATAAGGAGAGTGGTTTAGACATAGACAGCATTTAAATTAGCAACAAACTGCTCCATTTGGGTTCTTCACCTATTTAATCATCAATTCATCTATGCGAATTCCTGGCAAATTAGAGAATTTGCTAACTTAACGTACCCTGAAGGTGATGGCTAAATTATGTATCAATGTCACTGATGCCTGCTCTGTCTAAAGCACAAGAGAAATGCAGCCAGGCTCTTCCGAGACGGGCTTTGGTGTCACATGCTCTCCAAGGGTCACACAAAATGCTGTGTTTTAGAAAGGCCTGTAAGGTTAAAAAAGTCACTTTTGTTCTGCACTAGCCAATCTGAATTTCATTAAACTTTCCTTGCCCCAAGCCGGAGCCCATACACAAAGCCACTGATAAAAGAGAGGGAATTGAAATAAATTTCACTCTCAACATGTCCTGTACTCCAAGGTTGCAGATGGCCACTTTTGAAGCCATAGGTAATGAACACTAATCACTTTTATAAGTGATACAATGTAAGCAGATCTAAAAGTGGGAGATGACACAGGAAACCATAGCACTCTTTTATATGATATCCTAAGAAACAAATCCTGTGGCTTGCATAGCACATCTCCCAGGCCCTACAAGATGCCATCAGTCCCTCCCAGTGGGGCTAGCCCTTACCCAGGGTGAAACCAGCCTCCGTGGAAAGCCTGCACAAGAGTTACCCATCACTTAGGTCGCTCCTATAATTGCAAGTAGCACATAAAAACAATCTGTTCTGGCTTTACAACTGATGCCCTGCCAGGAGCCCAAGTGTCCTTCCTCCAGGGCTCAGACATGATCCTCTCACGTCCTTCTTCAGGACTGATGCAGACTTCAGTGGGACTGAAATCAAGGTCTGAAAAAAACAAGTGTGTGGTGCACCTCCAAAAGGGATCTTTGCAGAAAACATGGGTGGGGAGGGAATGGAAGATGAGGAAGTTGAGTGGGAAACATATCTGGGAGGAAAACAAAACCGGAATTTTTGAAAAGTCTAATTTTATGCTGCACAACCAGCATTTTTTACTCTCTTTCATGATCACTTTCATTTTATACTCAGCAGTTTGAGGAAGCCCCTACTGTGCAGTCAGTAACAGATTGAGGATTCAATCTTGGGCTCTGCCTAGAGCAAAAAAGATGGCATTATTTGTCACACACAGTGGCTCTGCTCAAACATCCCCTAGAAAAGGGCATGCTCCTGCCTGGTGAGACCAGGCTGACAGTCCCAGAGATCCTTTCAGGTATGGTGGATGGAGTAGTACCTCTACAGGTAAGAGGCAGCATCGTTCCAAGGTGAGGTGCACTTTGTCAGCACACCGTCATCTGCAGGGGTTTCTGAGAGGTTACGTGATGACTTGAAAGCAGGCCTACTGTCAAAGGGTGCAGATGCTTCTTGAGTGGTATTCAAATGCCTAGAGATATAGGGATGGGTGCAGCCTTGGCAAGATTTTCAAAGCAAGATAAGGAGAAATGGATAATTAGGCATCTGACTGGAGCTGAAAATTCACATCTCCTCAGGATTGGTGAACTGTTCTGGCTAAAATAAGATGTAATTTGAATCTTTGCCAGTTGCCTGTATTAAACTGAACCCAATTTTTTTTCCCCTTAAGATCAGAGATTGCTTTGTTCAGTGTTGGAGCACGTCAGAAATTCCTCTGGGAGCCTTGGAAGTCTAAGTGGGGGGAGTAGAGAAGAAGGAGTTACCATATAGCGGCATTTGGTACTGCCTGCAACCAAGTGAATGCTGCCTCCAGCTCTGGGTCCGTGATTTCACAAGGATTTAGGTAAATTAAAGATGCAGGTACCCACCTCAGTACCCCTCCACACCGGTTTTAGGACATTTGGCTTGGTTAAATACAGACACCAAAGAGCAGGTCCCTCCGCTCACCCCAGGGCTGGCTGTTTTCACAGAGGTTTGCCCTTCAGCCCAAGACCTTGAACAGGCTCCAGCTTTCTTCCATAGCCACTTGCTGGCTTTAAAGTCACTTGCTCCCTTCCCAGATGGGCCTGATAACGGCAGGCAGCTGGCTGGCCCCAGGCCCTTGGGACTGTGAAAGGTGGTGGGCACCACCACTGCAGCCCAGAGCAGGGCCAGGAGAAGGGTGTCTTCACTTAACGCTGGGACAGCAATTATGCTCTCTATGATCCCTCCTCCCTTCCCAGAAAGGGATAGGAAAGAGGATAAGGGAGAGAGGCTTATGGGTTGGAAACTAAAGTACACAGCTTTAATGAAACAGTAATGATGAAAAAGAAAATAATTAAATACATACAAAACCAGCATCGTGCCCCCCCGGTAATGCTCACATCACCCCTGAGGCTGCAGGACGGCCCCGGGAAAGTCCCAGACTGAGATCCTGGAGTCAGCAGCAGACAGGAGCTGGATGCAGGGGTTGGGAATGCATGGATCGGGATCAAGGGCAGACAAATAGAGAGAGTCCTCCCAGGATGCCGGCCATGGATGAAGGGAGCTTGACCCTCGTGATTCCTCAGATTTATGCTGAGTATGACGTGTATGGGATGGAAACCTCGTCTGGTCAATTTGGGTCACTTGTCCGTTCCGCTCCTCCCTGTAGGAGGGTCGCAGGTGTGACCCCTTTTCCTCCCTTTTGTTTCTGGAACATAAGATGTTTAGCAGAACTGAGCAGTGGCCTTGGTTCTGCATACCATTCTCCAGCTGTAACTATAAACATTGAGCGTTACCAGTTATAGAGGCAGATGCTGACTGACAAACATGCTGTTAATTCCAGCGAGTGCAGTTACTTAGAAGAGACTTAGCTGAAAAGTAAAATTGCTAAAAGAAAATTGATTCTGTCCTGGCTCATACCAGGACAAGGGGTTACGAGAAAAACTCCCTTTGACTTCAGCAGAAAGTGAGATTTTTTGGGCAATAAATGAACACAGCAAGTATACGCTAATGCGGCCAGATCTGAAATGAAAATAAAGGCAATTTTAACATTTCTTTACTTTACAGCGCCTGATTGAAGAATCTGGTCACAAGGCAGGAAAGAAGGTCACTGAAAAGAGGTCTTTTAACAGAAGCTTATTCGTCTTTTAAACTGGTCACATGCCTTTTCATTTGTGTCTTCTCTGACATAAGTCTCCTCTTCCTTCATCTGTATTTACATTGATCTTTTTTCATATTTTGCTTTGAATTGCAAGCAGACTTTTGTCTGCTAGCCAGTTTGAAAGGGTGGCCAAGGCATCCTCACTCAGCTCCTGTTTGCCCTGTGTCCGAGAGGAATCATTTTTCCTAATGAGAGCGCATTATGGCAATCACATCGACACGATGCATTTTATGCTGACTGGCCAAGATCAGTTCTAGAAACAAACTGTAACACACGAGCGTTTCTACTCTTCCATTTGTCTTTGCAGTCAGGCACACACCAAATACATCCCATGTCACGTCGTGGACCAGAACAAAAGGTTTGCATCTAAAGCAGTGGGACTCATAGCTAACATTATCAGAAGTGTTGCATATTGATGCCACTGTAGTAAAACACAGATCTCTATCGGAGGAACATGTATCATGCTTAAAAGGATAGTAGATTTGTAAAAGCATGCAGTACATCACGGGGAGAATGTCATCATGCAGAGCAAGGAGATGTGTTGGCAGCTAGGAAGCAATAGATTTAATTCATACTGGGGAATAATTTGATCTTCAGTTTTCCCCCACACTACTTGCTATGCCCAAACAGCTTGTATGAGCTATTGACGGGCAGAAATTGTCAGGGAGTTATGGCTTTTTAAGATCTGACTTTCTCAGCAGTTGCAAACGCAAGAGCAGAATGCTGATTAGCTCTAAGATGACACATGCATAAAAAAAAGGGACCTCAAGAATATAATAACTCAAGGCTACTTAAAACGAAATGTGTTTTTTGTAAACATCACTCAAATAGTGATTTGGGGAATCTGAGCCCCGAGCCGAAAGCCAGGCTGAATGCATTTCCAGGGAATGTGCAGTTAGTACCTCCACCGTGATAAGACTACAATGAGCATTTTCGACTATTGCTAACTATCAACTGAAATTTCAGCTGTGTGGGTCAATGTGGTGACTCAGCAATCAAAGTTACTTTGTCCTGCTGCAGTCAGAGGACTGCAGTTTAGTTTCCAGCACTATGTTTAGGATTTCCAGGGGGAACAGGAGATGAGTCAGGGAATTAGAGCAACCTTGCATGACTTAACTAGTGCTTGTGGCTTGATCAATGGCACTGGGAAGGCTCTGCTGTAGGGAACCCCTGCAATGGTGTCGCAGTGTGCTCGCCGTTACAGAGTGCTCGGGAGGCTGCCAGTGCTGTCAGATGTGGGAGGGGGAAATAGGGGAGAGAAGAAAAAAACCATACGGTCAGCAAATAATGGGCAAATTTACAGTGGCATCACATGGCAGATAATATTTACCTTATTGTGTGTGAGTTGATACATACTGTATCCCAGCTGTGATGCAGGTGGATGATGAATTTTATATCCCATGGCTCAAAAATGCTGTTATTTTCAAGGCAGAGCCAGTCACCAGTAAACTGGAACGCAGACAAAACCCACAATGTTCACAGACCAGGAGTGCATCCTCACCAGTCAGCTGCAACGTCAGGCAGGTAATTAACAAATGCCTGGATGGAATGAGCAAGGTCTTGTTTATCAATCAACATGGTATTAATTAGCTCACATGTCAATTTTAATTGAAGTTATTTGTATTAATAATGGTTGTCTGTGCAAGTTGTATGGCATACCTGCAGGGATCTGTGCTTGTTCCTGGGCTTAACCTTTGGCAGATACCCTAACCTAGGAAGCATCTTCATGATTTCAAAAATAATAATTTTTGGAGAGATAACCAGCTGTGTAACTGATGGCTATTTATTAATACAACCTATATGTGGAAAGCCACCACCTAACAACTACGTCTGAAGTAAAAACAGAATAACAGTGTTACATAAGAAACTGTCTAGCTAAAGACGTGTCATTAAAAAGCTCCAATGACAGGCATAAAGCGGGTAACATTAGTTGCAAATTATAATAATAGCTTTCCACATCTGTTCTCATGAAGAGGGAAAGCTGTGTGGCCGACAGTATTTTATTTAAGGTTTGAATCCATCCATATTGCTTTACATTTTGTAAAAAATCTTTGACTCTCTTCATTTTACCTTCTCTTACTTTGTTATAGGCAGTGCTGTAGCTCAGGTTACTCTGAGGCTGCCATCATCTCTGGATCAGGTTGAGCCTCTTCTGGAACTGAATTGTCCCAGGTGTGCTTTCAATTTAAAAATGACTCTGTGAGGACAAATATTAGGGCAATCACAGCTGCTTCTGTGCTACTGAACATGATAATTATTTTATCATTTAGAGGACTGCCAGAGCTCCCTGGTGCTGCGCCGTGTCCTGGCACCCCACGAGAGGCAATGTCTGCCCCGAGGAACCTATAATCAAAACCCAGAGAGAGGGGCTGGGGGAAGGGAATTAATCAATGAGTGACTTTCTCTGCATTAAATACAGGAGTGTCTGAGGTATGGAGATTAAATTACTTGTGTAGGTTATGCAGAGAGTCTATAAAAGAATTGGGAATTGAAAGTAGCCCTCTTCCATCTAAATTCAGACATGTTGAGTCATCAGTCAATAACAAGACTGATTTCCATGGCAGTAGCGTTTGGAAGCCTTAATCAGGTTTCATGTCCTATTATGCTGGGTACTGTGTAAATATAGAATAACAGATACTCTCTGCAGGCATGTCCTTAAACAGATCCCCGCTGATTTCAGTGGAACTCTACACGTCCAAAAGGGTACCCTGGGGTAGATCTGATTTTCTAAATAGGGACGAGATGCAGTAGGTGGGAGTAAAACCTGCAGGATTTATGGGGAAGAGATGGTAAGTAATGGGATCACAGGGGTGCCTGCGTAAAGTATGCAGTGTAGCAACTTCGTTGATCACTTATTTTGGAAGAGGGTAAATGAACAAGGGAAAAACATCAGCTTTTTCAGTGGAAGTCTGGTACCTATACACTTTGAAGTATCTGAGTACTGATGTTTTACTGAATTGCAGTGTTTTCCTGCTCAAAAATAAATCAAAAACTCTTAAAAACCAACTGCAGCTAAGCTCTTATCCATTTTTTTTCACATAAATAGTCTACAGCAAAGAGTAATCTCTTTGCTAACTTGAAAGGTGGGATGGTGAAAGGTAAATGGAAAATAAAGATGATATAATGGGAAGAAAGTGAGCACATTTGGAGGACATCTGCTGAGATGTTATCGGTGTCGAAGAAGCCCTGCCCATTTGGTGACATCATTTTCTACAACTTCCAGCGTGTCCTGGCAAGCTCAGGGGCTGCAGCGGGAAAGCTGTGCTAGAGCCAGGCTGGATGCAGCAAAAAATACAGTGGATCCGATTTCCTCCAGGCTGGCAATGAGTATCTGGCTGAGGAGCAGCTAGTTCTCCAGCTGAATACAGATGACAAGGCTGAGGGCAGTGAAGACTGCAAGGCAGGACAACCGGTTGATTTCTTTAACAATTGCCTTTATTATTTTAATATTTAGCATCTATGTTAGATGAGCACCAAGAAGGTCCTGCAGAGACTGTGCTTGGCACTGGACATGGACATGCCGAGATGTATGTCCTGTCCCACACAACCCCAAAGAGATGGCCCTGCTGTGCACAGGCTCTCAGTGTACCATGTGTGAGCCATTCTGTTCAAGGCTGGGATGGAAGTTCAGCAGACAGCCAATGTTTGCAGACATGAGGTCCAAGAAAACAGGCATTATGTGCTGAGTATGGTGAAGGGTAGGGTGGGGAGGGCAACCAAATAGGTACTTGTTATATCAGCACAAACACAGAGGTTTTTAGCCTGAATTTTGCAGTGTTTGTGCATATGTCTGATTGTAATTCCTAGTATCTTGAACTTCAAACTTAAACTTTCAGTGCCTGTGTCTACATTAAATGTTTGAATCGGGAGTGTGTTTTGGAAACATATCTCCTGATCATGCTAATTTACTGTGCTTTGGTTTGTATCACAGACCAGTCTGTGAGTGCATGAACTGGGCTCCCTTTCAGTGAGCCTAAAGCAGTGACATCCTTCAAACCAGTTCAAGTGAACTCTGGCCACCACTGGGCATGCAGTCCAAGGGACCCCATTACAGCTAGCCCGAAGCACCCTTGCTTCACTGAAACACCTTTGGTGTGGAGGTGGGGTCCTCAGCAACAGAATCACTCCAGAAAACCACTCCTCTAGAGCCCTACTGCTCACCCAGACCCAGCACATCTCTGCTTGTTGCCCATAGGAAACATTAGACCAGGGCAAGAGGAAGAGGGTTCAGGCTTGGAGAGGAGCCCTGCCCCTCCAAGCAGGATGGACATATCTCGCTCTGGTCACAGGGTGCAAGAGCCACAAACCTATCTGTAGGCACAGGTGACAAAACCAGTGTAGATGTAGCCAAAGGCTAGTAAAAGCACTCGGAAATTTTGTAACAGTAAGTCAGACAGAAAAGGAGACCTCCGGGATTTCACTGAGGGCAAGCAGTAGTATGAGCCCAAACCTGATTAAATATCAAAGAACTACAGGAGAGAGATGCTCTAANATTTATATAATATATAAATTATTACCGGGGCTCTGGTTTCATAGGACTGCTTGTCATATTATAAATAAAGCAGAAACTCCTCTCCCATTTTGCCCTGTAAGCCATTGCTTTTTGGTTGTTGTCTGATCGCCACGACTGCAGAAACGCAGACGCAGCAGGGCTCTGAAGTAAAGAGAGCACCAAAGACACGAGTTTATCTTTCCTCTCTTTTCCTGCTTTTATTCCTGGCAGCATCACCTCTTTTACCTATGAGGTGTGAATACAGATGAAGGCATCACTAAGTGCAATTTTATGGCTGCAGTAGCCAGAGGGTCAGACCAGAATGATGCTGAAATGGCCATTTCTGCACTTAAAAGTTTCCAATGTACAATTTTGAGGAGGTAATTCAAATGGCAGCGGATTTTCGCTTGCATGCAGGTGCCATTAAAAACACGCTGAAGAAATTAAAAGTAACTCCTTCCCTTTTAGTGTTAATATACAAATAATAGAAAACCTCCCAGTCCATTGGATAAATCTCATATGTATATACATTTTAAAGGATCTAGGAAGCCCCTGTCACGGTAATGCCTAAAACCTTAACAGGTCAATTGCAGCTCTTAATCTCAAGGAAATTGCAGATGTCATGAGGAAGACTGACCTGCTCTGTGTTGGCTTTCACCTGGAGCTCAATGCACCTGGTACCAGTGCTCCAAGAACACATTCCTGTGCCCATGCCCATGTACAGCAGCACAGCTGCTACTCCTTCCATGTTTCCATGTGGGGATCTGCAGGGGTAGTCAACCACTGACGGTTGTGAATGCACCAGGAACCTGAAGGTTTTCACTTTTGTTTTGACATGTGCCTATAACTTCAGTATTTCAGTCGCAGAGGATTTGCCTTTCTGACTAAAGATCATGATGTTTCCTCACACAGATCATTGGAATTTCAGCATTTTCAGGTATCTTCCCAGCACTAAGAACTCATGACACGTTACTTCATAAGCAAGGAGGAAAAGCAGTGGTTTGAAGCTGACTTCAGTCCCTTCAGATCAAAGACTGTGTCTTCTGATGTGTCTCTACAGCGACTAATGGTGCCTGGTCCAGGCTGGGACTTGTGGTTATTACTGTAACAACAAAAGCAACTGCGGTGGTGTATGGGACAGAACTGATGTATTTGCTATTTTTGTACATTCTATATCTAACTGGCACATTTTCTAGTCAAACCAATTCAGTTCCTGTTTATCTACCAAATTCTCTATAGGGTGTTTGCTGCTCTGTGTCACAGCTATCGTTATTCCTGAAGAGGACTGTACTTTGGGTTTTGTCAGCACCATTCGCAACTCAGCCAGAAAAGCTCTCTGTAGGACTGTGAAGTGTGCCTCCTTCCTCCCCCTCCAGCTGGAGAAAGCACACTGTCATCCCAGGGCTGTCCAGCTTTGGCACCCTGGTGACCAGGAACAGAAGCTGGAAACCAAACCTAGGACTCCTGTTTGACCTCTCCCAGGGCTTCCAGCAAGCCGTCGGGAAGGGCTCCCAAAAATACTTCAGCAAACAGGCATCATTCAGCTCGCTGCTCCTCAGCTGACACTCAGCCTGGTAGGAAATTAATCGAAGTGCAAACAAAGTCATACATTTATTTATTCACAAGATTAATTTCTGAAAAGGAAAATGACAATGTTTCAGTATGACTATATTTATTATTTTTTCCAGATAGCCTACTATTGTTTTGCTATTGAGAAATAGACCTTCATACATTGGATTTGTCCAATTTTAGAAGCACAACTATGTTTATTGTATTTGGCACTGTGAAATGCACTTCTAATTTGTATTTTTATTGAGCTAGATTTTTCTCTGAGAACAAACTTGAGTTATTCACTTAAAAGCCGTTCATGCCCAGGGTGAGATACTGCCTCTGCAATTCTAGGATGTCACATAGTCTCTTCCTTTGAGTGCAGCCCACCTCAAGGGAGGAAGAAATTCACTGGTGGTGTTGTCATTACTTGCAACCATGAAACAGAACTTATTCTTCTGGGGGTTAACTCAGTAATTCCCCTTTATCTTTCCATGCTAGTATTTATTTATTTTTATGCCTGACTGGATAAAAAACCATTTTTATCCAAAGCTGTGTAATTACAATATTTAAAAATAACTTAAAAAATACATAACATTCTATGTTATCTACATATTTTTTAAAAAATGAGTGAGGAGTGCCTGCTCTTCAGATGTGGTATTGATACCTTGTCTGGTGATCAACCACTCTTTGCCACTAAGCCCTGCGTTCAGTATTTTCAGGTAATATAATATCAAGGAGCAGTTGATGCTCTTTATCCTGAAGCACTTTATAGACAAAAGATGTGAAATTTGAGGAAGCGCTCAGGGAAACCTAGGGACTTCCCTGAAAATTAGGGTTCATGGACTATAATCACATTGATGATAACTGAGTGATAAAACCCACAGTTTGCATTTAAAAGAATTCTTGAGTGATTTCATTGTTCTCAAAGAAAAAAAAAGCTGCTTTTGTTCATTGTTGATAAAAAGTCACTCTTGTTGTTGCAGCCCAGGCACTTCCTACTTTACCTGGGTATTTTTATCCACAGTACTCTGCTGTGTTCAAGAGATAAGCCCTTACTCCAGAGTGAATTGCACTTCCTCCTCAAATTTGGGGAATGTCAGATCCAGAGCAGAATCCAAACTTTCTAGTTTGGGCCGGTCTTTCATCACGGTAAATCAAGTTGGCAAATCTAAACAATCTGTTTGTGTTGAAATGTCGGGTTTTTTTAATTGTACTTCCTTTCTAGCAAACAAATGAGGTTTATTTTCTTCTCTTCAGGACAGAAAACTGTTTACTGTATGACCTTATTTTTTAAACTGCTGCTTCATTTGCAGGGGGAAGTCCTAATGACCTTGCTCAACACACAGCCTGGGAGCTTATCAATCAGTACAGGGTTTGGCAGGAAGGCAATAAAGCTCTCCTGCAATCAGATCTATTACCAGAGATCCCCCTGCCTGGACAGAAATGTCTTACAGGCAGTGAACTCCTGCACTTACACACACTCTTTATTGCCAGGTGTAACTGCAGTCTGAAGGCTCAAAATTAGTTCATAAGTGAACGTTGGTTTTTGTTGTTGTTGTTGTTAAGTTCTACACATCCTCCGAGCTGCCTGCAAGCTTTGCACACTGATGATTAATTTCATTTTAAATGTATCTCTAATGCCTATCTACATTTTAATCTACACTAAATAATCTGAACATAATGCACAGTAGGTCAAAATGTGATCACAAACCCAGATTTTTCCTTTCCGTTACCTTTGCATTTAAGAAAGTTCTCACAGCCATCTCATTCTGCCCTGGTATCAACAGAAATCTTTCTACTGACTGCAGCAAATGAGGATCTGACCCTAAACTGGGTAACTGGGCCTGTAAGATGGGGTCTGCTTAATCCACTAAGTCGCCTGAATTGTGCGTTTTTAAAACTGTGCTGAAACATGGCCCAGCAAACCTACAGGAGAGCCACAGAAAACACCACGCTGCTGTAGCAGCTCTGCAGGAGGAACTGCTCTGTTCCTTGGTGGGAAAGGAGGTCTTGCTCTGTCTCCCTCCACCACGAAGAAGAGGGAAACATTTCCTCCTCTGTCTCATCAGCCCCTCTAGCACACTGGTGTACCCAAAGTCCTGCGATCCATCTGATGCTTGTGACAGCTCTGACTAGACAGACTCAGCTGATCAATGTGGAAGAAAGTGAATTTCACGAAACGTGCACAACCATTCAAGCGATGTGGCAGAAAAGCCTGATATCAAATAGGTTTGCCACCAGTGTAACTGCAGCTTTACTGCTGTAAATGCATTTTCTGCACCTTTACGTGGTTAACAGTGCAAAGGTGCAGGAAGATGTGTTGGTTTTGAAATTCCAGGTAGGTTCTGATTGGAGAAATGCATCAGTGACCACCTATTTCTGAAGAAACCCAGTCTGTTCATACAGTCCAGTTCGTGCTTATGGCACTGTCAGTTAGAAAATAAACAAAATCCCCTGATGACCAAAGAGGGCAAACTTTGATACTGGAAGCGTGGAGAAATAGTAAATCTGTCAAAGGCATTTCCACGGCATCATTTTTCAGAGCAGAACGGCTCTTAAAACCCTTACAAAACATTGCTGCCCTGCAAGCAATAGTTGGAGCGATTTGTGGTGTTTTGAGCCGTTCCTGCTGCCAGGGCAGCACCCAAACCCTCTGTCCCGGCACCTCCGCCAGGCCCCGGGGGATCCCCTCACCTCCCCGCAGGGCCGAGCTCGGAGAGGCCACATCACCTGGCGGGGGACGGCGGCCCAAGCGCCCGGGTCAAGGCCCGGGACGGTCCCGGAGGGGCTGGGCCGCCCGGGGCCAGGCCGCGCCGGGGTCTCGGAAACACCGCCCTGCGGGCCTGGGGCCGGCCCGGCGGGGGGCG
>VZRW01007715.1:433129-528316 GCA_013398125.1 Aegotheles bennettii | reverse complement strand
CCCCCCCCAAGTATTTAACTGTTTTTCTTTTTGCCTTGTTTTCCTACCACCTCTAACATAAGAAGGAAATCCTTGATTTGCTCCTCTTTGTTTTATTTATACCACATTTCAAAATACAGTTACAAAGGGGAGTTACTAACACTTAATTCAGAAGAATATTTGTTTACAGATAAATAAATTTGACATACTGCATGACTAGTAATTATTTTTGTGTAGTAGTTAATTTCCTGATGACAGCCACAACATTTGTCAGAGTTAACAGATTTAAAGACTCTGTGGAACTACCTTTGATTTTTTAAATAGGAGCGTTTTTGTTGTGTGTGATGTTTATAGAACTGTTTTTGGTGTGCAGTCAATTTAAGAATTGATCCAACATCCACAAGTATCTTGTAGCTCCAGCATTCACTCTCCAGCTTATAAAAATGTCCTGTAAGTGATTACATTAAGAATTAAGTAGGTTCACGACTGACTTGATTTGTTTGGGTACAGAACAAAACTTCTGTTATAAATACTTCAGAAGGGAATTTGATAAAATGCATCCCAAGTTGGTACAGAAGTTCTGACCAGCACAGTTCTTAAATTATATGAGCATAAACTGTAAAAGGACTCGTTCTTGTTTGGAAACATAAAGAGGATATTGTCTGGGCTCTGTCTTTGACAGAGGGGGTATGAAGCAGTCTCTTTTCTGCCATCAGTCTGTTTTGAAATAGGCAGTTTAGTTTGTCCTATCAAACTAGAGCTGTGGTTGCAGCTTGGAGAGCTGGATGTTGTAACTCCGGCCCCTCACCTGAACGATATTGACCTCCTGTCTATTGATCAGTAAAAGCAGAGAGCACAACTATTTCAAATCACGGTTTTGTAAGCCTAGATCAGGCTAATGGATTGAAAGAAAAGTGGATATATGGCTTTAGAGATTTTTATTCTCCACTTACCATTTTCCCTATAGCTCTTAGTATCGGCAAAGCCTTTCTGAACCTTGTGATAAGCTGCGTGTGCTGCCATGAAATATCAGTTGGGACATGGTGTCACTCTACGCAGAACATACAGCAGCATACAACATACCAGTGACCAGGCCTAACTCATGGCCCACAGTGAGTTTGGGTAAAGTGAGCTGTGATGCTGGAACCTGGTCCTTCTAAGCTTGCTTTAGAGCTGTCTGCTGCCCAGACTTGGTAACAGGGTCATGGTGTGAAGGCACCACTGTGTGTGCAGAGGGCCTTGGGCACGTTGGAACCGCTGCTGCTCCCGCGAAACACCCAAGGCAGGGTTTGCATAATGCAGGAGATGTACTTCACTGGTGAAAGCCTGGTGGGGACACCTATCTGTGTGCCGCACTTGAAATGTTGGCTGGAGCCCAGCTTTGTTGTGTCTGTGCTGTTCAGGTACAGTTGGCTGTCAGCTGGGATCTACTTTGGGAAGAGAGCTTAGATTGCTCCCTTGTAATGGGCCTAAACACACACCCCTCTGCCCCCCTCCAGATCCCATGTATCTCATCTGCTCCCGTGACAGTTTCGTGTGCCCAGGGGCAGCTGGATCCTTTTTTATGTGGTCCTGCTCTTGTGCATCGTAAGAATGTGTAAGGATGTGTAGCACATTCAGGGTGTCCTGGGAGCATCAGAACTTTGTCACGCCAGGGCAGTGGGCATCAGTCAGCGATGGTGTGATGGGCAGGGTGTTGGTGCAGGAGCGTGCTTTGTTGTAACCTGCTTTCTGATCTGGGCTAACTACTACAGCCTGGACATGGTCTGACATGCCAGGTGAGGTGGGGGCAGATGGAGGTTGGTAGGTCTGACCCCGTTCAGTCTCCTGCTTACTCTCCCTCATAGACGAGGTAATTACCATAGATGCCGCTGCATCCCGTAAGCTTAGGTTTCAGCTTCAGTGTTACGGAAGAATTCCTTTTCTTCCTGCTCTGCTTTAGGGTGTGAGTAGAAACAAATATAAAATTTCACCTTGGAAAGAGGGCGAGGAGGACAGATTCATCTCTTGATCTCCTAGAGACAAAAGAAGATGAGCACAATAAGCGGAAGAGAATGAGAGAAGGAGCTCTAACATGACTCTCCCAAATACGGAAGAGGTGGTTCTGCTCCACCTTCTGTTGGACAGTTGGCTTGGCTGACTCCTTAAAGCAGGTTTCGCTGCTGCAGTGCCTAGAGGAGTGAGTTACCTCATTATTTATGAAGTAGTTAATAACCTTTAAGGAATTAATATATGCGTAAAACCAGCGTCACTGTGATACGGTGCTGATGTCATGGCATTCAGGATTTACTGCGCTCCAGCTGCGTGAGGACTGCTTTGGTATTGACAAAGGTATTACAGAAGTGCACATTGAAAAACAAGCAAACAGAAGGCGAAGAGAAAGACGGAGTTGTTTAGCTTTTGACAGTATTCAGTCATGTGCAGACACAGGCTGGAGCAGCCAGGTCATACTTACCTCAGATGCCCTCTGTTCACTGGGAACCNAAGGAACTTTCTCTGGTTTATGCATTCTCAGTAGTACATTGACCTGTAGTTAACTTGCCCTTCTATTCCAAGAAATTACTCTTATTTGGTGCTACTGTCTTCAATAGCGTCTTTTACTGAAATAAATATATTGGGCACAGCTTGAACGTTTGTTTTAAAATACATCAGCTAGAGTGAGTTTGCTGCTGTTGGAGCTATGTCTATGGATATCTTGTTGGGCAGTGAGAAGGGATCCCCAGCTCTTAGCAGTGTGAAGAAAAAATAGCTTAAGTTTCCCCCTATAAAATAAGTGCTTTGGCATAGCTGACTGGAGGACCAAGGTGGAGCCCATGCTGCAGGTTGCTGCCAGGGAATGTTTAGTGCTTTCTCACTTTGTTGTGCTATGCTACCCCCATCTTCTCTGTGCATGGCTCCTTTATAATACCCCCTATGCCTGTCAACACCCCTCTCCCCCGAAGGACACTGGCAGGTAAAGACATCCCTGATAGCAGAGCTGCGGTAGCAGGTGGGGAATGTTTCTTGGGTAGAAATTGTAGGGAAAAGGCAGTCCAAACTTTTTGGGCACCACAGAGAGCAGAAAAAGTAGTTCCTCTGAACTCTGGATTTCTTTGTTGATCTGCTTTTGTGGGCTGTATTGTCATTCAAATTCAGATTACAAGATGACAGTTTAGCTGATGACAAGCAGGAGGTTGCCAAGTGGTAATCTTGGCAAGCGTTAACCCAGAAAAACCTGGAGTAAGTTAGCTGCAGATTGCAGAATTTCGGGCCTTCACACTTTTTTTCTGTTTTTAATAATAGGATTGTTCTTTATACAGACTAGTTTGGCTCATTGCTTCCTTTTATACGTGTTGTGAAAGATATTAATCGTTCAGTGCAGCTAAATTGTTGAATTCAAGATGCAGAGGTAGGTTGCACAGTCTCTTTGTTATGGCACAACATCAGAAGCGTTAGCTTTCACACCTGGGTGTTGCATTTCCAGACATAAGCTGTGATAATCTTAGGGGTTTTGTTCAACGCTTTGCAGAGTGCTCGATGCTTAAATGAAGCCTCTAACCAAGGTGTAGTCTCCTCTTGACATCAACAAGTAAGTCTAGCTCGCACAACTATTGTGTGTTCAATTTTGAAGGGAGAAGGAAAGTCTGCCATGTTCACCAGATTCTCTCCTAATTATTCTGGATCTAAAGGAGTTGATTCCAAGGTAACTCTGGCAGCTGTATGTTACTGGTCTCTATTCTACAGCATATGGTGTTCTTATTTATGAAATTGAGGAATTTTTACATGTCTCTTGTTTCAGTGTCATTTTTGTGTGTTTTCTCTCCCTCAGGCAAATGCCTTGTAATTATCAACTCCAAGAAACAGATAACCAGTGAGATATGGCAGATCTGTAGTTTTGTAAAAAAACCCTATCTTGTTTCTGGGGAAGAACTAGAAAATACAGTGTTACTAGAAAAGCTGAGGAATAGTAATAAACAGTGAAAGTTCACAGGCAAAGTATTGGGGGAGTGACCTCCTTTCTCCCAGTCCATTTCTTCTAGCAGTGAAGAACTTGTTTGGGTTTGATGTCCTTGCTTTGAAGGCTGCCCAATATAGAGCGCTGGTGATGTACGGTGCAGAACCCTCTGTCCCTGCTGGGCTTTCAGTTCTAGTTTGGATTCATTTTAACCACCTGTTTCTTCCATCCAGATTTGTGTCTTAGTGAGTTATGGGGAATTAGTTGCTTTTTAATCTAGTTTCTGATGGATGGCTGTCACCTGCATGCTCAGAGCTAATGGATGCACGCATGCCAAGTGCGTGCAGAGACAGTACATATTGGTTAGGTGTGGAATGTGATGTCTCTGTGGTTGGAGAGAGACTCCAGTAAAAACCAGGTCTTTGGTGACAGGTTACAAATACTGCTGGTTTTGTTTTATTAAACCTCTTGGTTATTGCTGGGAATTTGTCACCAATTACGTTTTTTGATCACCCAAGTAGTATGGGATTGGATGGCGGAATGGACACTTCGGAGAGCACAGAAGTCATTAAAGAAAAACAAACAGAGAGCACTTGTACCACAGGCAGAAAAATGATCAGATTCAATTTAGAAAAATAATAAAAGCGAATGCATTTGGGAAGAGATTACTTTCAATGAGGGAGAGGAACATGAGGAACGTTTCTGTGGTAGTCAGCCATGAGCCACACACATTTGCAATAAGATACAGCAATTTTGAGCTGTTTAGATGGGGACTTCAGCTCATAAAGCAGAGGGGTAAAAATCCTAAGTTGTGCTAAGATGTATTTCATTTTGAGAAAGACAGCAGCAAACAGCAGTATGCTCAGGGAAGAGCAATAAAATTGATCAGAGTCCTGTAAGGACTGGTTTAGGATAATGGGAAGGTATGTGAGTTTATCTGAGATTTTCTAGGAGATGTAGGAGTTACAAATATCAAAGGTGGAGAAGGCACTTTTTGGGGGAGTTGAGGAGATGTGAGTGGGATTAACAGGGTGATGCTGAAGGGAGGGAAATCTGAAGCAGAGTACTGGGAACCTTTACTGTTGGAGGTGTGTCTCTAAGAAGCACTGTGTGCTAGCTGATAGACTGCTACACATCAGGCTGTAAAGAAACCTTCCGGAAGAGATTCTGGAAGTGTTCTTGTGAGGAAATATTTAAAATGGGACATTGTGAAATCTCAGAATTTTTATTACTGTGGATAGTGAGGTGGTGTTCGAGGGATGGAGATCTACTGGGCAAGGTCTTGCATCCACCTCTAATCCAGACAGCGCCTGGTGTAGTTGTGAGTCTGCCCACAGTAACCTGCTCATTGAAGAAGCAGGACTGCAGCAAGTGCGTGTTTTGGCACCTCCACTCGCCGAGATACAAAAATCCTTGTGAAGAGCTAAGCCCTCATTTAGCATTTGTAATAATAATAAAAAAAGCCCAAACTAACAACCCAGTAATGAAAGCTACTCCCTGTTGTATCCCTTACTGTACCTATGTGACATGCTTCAAAATGATGATGCGCTTTTCTTTTGATCCTTTTAGAAATAGCAGAGGAGAAAAACGGAACCCTCCCCGTCCCTTTTGAGGAGCCTTCTGTGGGCTTTCAAGAATTTCATCTGAGTGAACTTTTGACATAAACTGTTTTTTCAAGATACATTCCTGCCATTATGAATGAAGTAGCAATAGTGAAGGAAGGGTGGCTTCACAAACGAGGTAAGTGTCTCTTCCCTCCAGGACAGTAGATTGGATTTCTCTTACCTGGTGGTCTGTCCTTTAGCAGCATATCTTCAGATAGTCCGTTATTTTCCCATTCACCCCAGTGGGAAATGGCATATAAGGAACTTGTGTGATCTCCTCTCAAGTTTGAGAAAACGCACGTACAAGGCGTTTTCTTTGGGTGTGTGCATGTTCTCCAAAAACTGCGTCAACTGTTTTGAAAATGATGATAAAGATAGTAACTGAAGGAGATGCTACTTAGATTGTTAAAGGTTGAATTGCAGCAAATTATTTTCTTTTATATATAGATCTGTAGCTTTTCTTTGTCTTAGAAGATAGAATTGTCTTGAGGTGAATCTTCACTCAAATGGTGAAAAATATGCCTGTATTTTGTGAGCAATGCTGTGCTTCTGCAGAGACTTGCTCGAGAATGTGCTGTTTTGTTTGTCTCTGAGCTGCTCTTAGTACTGCTGTCCTAGATGGGAATAATAGCCTTGAGTTTGTGCATTTCTGTTGTACCACTAATGACATTTGATTTTTATGAAAAGTCTTTGTTCTTGACTGGGTGGCAAAACTGACGTAACATAGTCGCGTGTACCATTATGGGTTTTGCGTCCTTAAATGTTTTATTCCCAAACCAGTGAGTTTCTTCTTTTTTTGGGGTGTAGGCGAGGTCTTAATTTTCAAGTACTACAGCATTGCTCCTATAAGGTACTTGACTTACCTGTTTCTTTGTATTCTACTACAGTTTCTTGGAAAGGAGAGAGCAGTGTTAGGTACTTTCCTTAATATCGTCATTGTTTTGGACCAAAACCAGAACCTATGTGCTCCAGCAACAGGGGAGCCTGCATGATTCTGCAGACTCAGGATTTTTTTCTAGAGGGTTTGCAGCAACTTGCCTGAAGGTGTGAAGGTGTAGCATAATTACTTCTGGAAGAAAATGGAAATATGTTATCATAACCTTGATAAAGGTTGATGGATATTCTGCAGCAATAAGAAATCTCTAAGAATTTAGAATACATATTGGTAATCCGTGTCTTAAGGTGTGGAAACATATTCCTAACAGCTGGATATACAGCTTAGTTTAGCAAATTGTCTGATGTTTGATGTAAAAATGTTTTGATGAAGTTCTTTCCTTTTTTTTTTTTTTTTGTTCTGGTTTATTTAATTTAGAAACTCCTTTCCACTCATTATCCCTAGTAACTCATTCGATACTTTGTTCTGATACAGTATTTGGGAATTATGCTGTGTTTGGATAAAACAGGAGAATGAAACACGGAGTTACGCTTCCCATTCCCATTTTTGAATCTAGAAAATCAAAGAGATACATTTTTAGTTTTAAATTATGTTTTTAGGCTGAGGGTTTTTTTAACTGTCTATTGTTACAATTCTTTTTGCACTTACCTGTAACTTTAAAAAAATAAATTTGTTATACTGAGGAGCACTGTACAAAAAATCTGGGGGAGAAACGTTTATTTTAAAAAGGTATGAAAGTGGAATTGTATTGTTAGGGTGATTCAAAGGCAGATGTGTCTGAAAACTGTTTAAAACAGTTGTATTTCAAGCTTGTATGTATTTACTCTTGAGAATTTAATTTTCATTGTTTCTAAGCTTACAGTGAAGCTACTTTCAAGTAAGGAGACCGCTGGAAGAGGTCTTGGTAAAAGACGCCTTGATCTCCTGATCGGATTTTTAGGTTTTTTAAATTACCTTAGAGAAACAGATTATTATCTCTGATGGTTTGCTGATATTATGATGAGATTATTTGCTGAACACATTTCCATTTCCAAAACGTTACTCTGCAAGTTCTGCATATTAAAGACTGCAAATTTGTGCCCAAACTGTTAAACATATCTTGGGGGTTTTTGGACGCCAGGTTTCCTCATCTTTTTAACCTGTTCCTCAATGCCTTTTTACCTCCTCAGTATGTGAGGTGACACCTATTTCATTCCACTTCATTGACTTTGCAACTGTTAATTTGGCATTGTCCATGCGGGGAGGGCTTTAGAAAGCAGTGCTGTCTCTCCTCCTCAGCTTTCCAGTGTGTCAGCTCCGTTACTCTCTTGGGTTTTGCAGCTGTTTCAGGATCAGTTGACAAATTCAGTTCTTTTGGCTGGGGGTACATGTGGGGGGCAAACTGATCCACTCGTGTGCATGTGTGTTTTGTAAAGGATTTATTTTTTTTTTTAAATCATCTACATTGATTGCCAGACCCTATCAGTTCGCTGGCTCTGCAAGATCGAGTGCTTCAACCACAGGATGTTTCCAAAACTGATGTCTGATATTGTGAGCTTCTGAAGTTAAGGCATAAACAGTAATTACTGCAGGGAGGGACTGCTAAAGGAGGATTTTAGATATAGGAAATTTTTACTGTGTCTTTTGGATCATTTATAAACCAAAGGTTGCACTGCATGTGTTCTGTAAAGATCCTAGGGCTTTCCACATGCAAATATATTAAGTAGTGACTGGCTGAAATCCAGATTGGGCAATGATGTTCTCTCTACCTAACGTTCCCCCTGTAGCTTCGGTTGGATGTGGTGTCTTTTAGTTCACGTCCTGAGCAGTTGAACAGCATGGCTGTGTGCAGTTAAACAGTTGCTACATCTCACCCAGCAGTGGCTTAATTTTGGTGGTTTTAATGATTTGTGTAGGTATAAATCAGGCTGCAGAGTGCTCTGGAGCCCTTCTGGATGGCAGGTGTATGTAAGCAGAAAGCTGTCATTAGCAGTAGCAGGTGTTTTGGCCTGGCAGGAAAATAGCAGGGCTTTCTAGAATTGTGGGGTTGTTTTCTTCTGTCAGCATGCTTTACATTTCTGTTTTTGTTTCCAGGATTAAAAATACAAATGGAGAAATGAAATTAAACATCGCTGCCTGGCTGAGAGCTCTTGGCAGTTCTGTAAGTCAGTTGCTTAAAGGAAGCTCTACTTCCAGTAGCACAGATGTTTGTTTGTGCAGGGGCCAGAGTCATCTCCATGACATGTCTAACCTCAACCAGGCAGAAATAAAAGAATTCATGAATGAACATTTTTTTCCCCCTTTTCCCCGTTGTCAGCACTTGGTGCTGTTACTCTGATCTCAGTGACGTGATAGACTCTTGCATGAGGACAGAAACAGTAGTTCAAATAGGAACCACTCTTCACATAACTGCGTGGCTGAAGTGTTCCAACACACACGTAGAAAACTTGGAGTTGGTTTGTTGTATGTGTATGTCTAGAATATGTAGTCTCTGGTTATGTTACATTAAGGTTTGTTTAGTGGGAAAGGATGGGGGAAATGGGTTGAGGCAGAGGTGCTATAATTGTGATTGAATATGGGGGGGAAGGAGGGAATTATCTGCCCAAAATGCTGCTTGTTGAGTTCTGAGGTTACTGGTTTTCTGGGTGTATGTCATGAGTATCCTTAATTTGGTTGTGTGTTATGGAACTTTTTGGATTGAAGAGGTGTGTCTGAGTGTATTTTATTTACTGATCCATTTTACAGATCTTATTGGATTTCTTGCATCTTTGTGCTCTGGTCCCTGTTTATAAAGGTCCTTCTATTGTCTTCAGTCTTCATCCTGTCTTGTTTTTTTTTTTTATGCCTTTCTGCAAGGCTAACAAAGAGGGGGATTGTGCATTTTGATACTCTGTCATCTCTGTCTTCCCTAGTACGTCCGGTTTTCTTTTTAGGGCATAAACTCATATGGAAAAAGGAGTCTATGGGGAGGGAAAGAGGGGGAGGGAAAAATGTACATTGACATTTAAAAAAGGAAATAGAAATCTTGATTTCTCACTCAGAGAACTCTGAAGCAATTATAAGCAGCAGGAGAGACCTATGTATTCATCCATTAATATTTAACAGCAAATGTGAAGCTACTTTTTGCTTTTGTTTTTAAATAGTATATAAACACTGCATAGTGATTGTAACTCTGAAAACCTGAACACGTCCTCCAAATGTCAATTTGGGTGAATTTTAGGCAGATAAAACTATTTAACTGGTTGGAAGTCTGGCTGCAAGCTGATCAAAATTACTGGAGGTCCTTAAAAGAGAAACTATACAAAAGATACTTATTCCAGTTATGGAAATGCTACTATTTATTTTTTTTTCCTAAGAATTATTTCTGTAGTGAAGTGGAGTGATGCAGACATCCTAATAAATAATCAGTAGTCCATGGTGATTTGTCTTCCTGTAGCTTAATTGCATAAAATGAATGCAGGATCCATATGTAAAATACAAGCCAGGAATTAAATGCTGATTGTTGCTCTTCTATCTTTCTCTAGCAGAAGAGCACAAATGGTGAACTTTAGCTTTGTTTTTTTGAGCACAGGTTCATACTCTCAGTATTCTGTTAGTATGAATCAAAGCAGGATCTGGCGAGGTATCACCAGAAGTTCACATACTTATTTTTTTAAACCAGTGGGTCTATTGTGTTGCTGTTTTTCTTCACCTCTTCTTTCTTCTCTCTTTTCTGTTCCACCATGTTCCCTACTTTTTCTTGTATGTCTGTGTGTGTTTTATTTTGGGGTGTTTTTTATTTTTTACCTTGGCTTCTGCCTGTCCCTGCTGATGTAGTGGTGCACTTTGTTGATAACCTGTGTAACCAGAACCTTGGAGGTTCAGATTAGTTGAAAGATCGTCTGGCTTTCACGGTATTCCAAAGGAGTGGCTGTGGCATTTCGTACAAAGGATCCTAAGACACATCTGAACTCTGAAGATGCCAGCTAGAGAGGGCACAGCTGCTTCAGAGGAAAAGCTGGGGGGAAGAGGAAAGGTAAGAAACAAGATAGGGGCTGAAGGGAGAACGGAGTGGGGAAATTTGTAACCGAGAGAAAGAAGTTGATGCTGCTTCCAGAGCTGAAGGGTTTGGTGTGTAGGGAAATCTGTTGCTTTTCTTATTGGAAACAAAAGATAAGCTGTGTCAGTTTGTGGTTTTTCTTGTGTGCCTTTTTTTCAACACAAGGGGCAATAGTTTTGCAATGCTAACTCTCGGTTGCTTTCATTTTGCTTGCTCTGTTCTGGGAAAAGGGAATTGGGGAGGAATCAGGAAATCGTCGACCAATAAATCTGACCTTGGTGGTAGGCAAGATGCTAGAGACATTAAAAAAGGATGAGATCACAAAACATCTGGAGAAATATGAGCTGATAATGGCTAGTCAGCTAGACTTTTGGAGGGTAAATCTCATCTGATGGAGTTATTTGTGGAGAGATCATAGGAAACAGGCTGGATCCAGTGTATTGTAAAAAGTCTGCTTTGGATGACAGGGAAGTCAGATGCTGAGAATTACTTAGTACAGTGTAACTATACTGTACTACATCTTTGAAAGAGCAAGCGTAGCCTAGAGTTTGCTCATCATCCTTCCACTGAGCAGACTACTTAAGTCTTTGACCACCTTTGTTACTTTCCAGTGCCCTTTTAGAAAAGTCTTTTTTCCAGAAGATTTTTTCATTTAGGAAAACACGTTCTTTAAGTCATAGCTTCACATTTTCGAAGGGTGAAGTCCAAGTGTTTTTTTTTCTGTAAAAATTACTCCCAAAAATCTTTATTCCAACATTTTTCCTCACCTTTTTTTGCAAAGTACTTTCAGTTCTTCAGAGAGGTCATGGTTGGTTAGATGTTTTTCTCTGTTTGTAAACTTGCTGTCTGGAGCTTACATGCAAGTGACACCAAACACTCTCGCTTTGAATGGCAAAGAGGAAGAGCTCAGATGTTGATGCCCACATTATTTATAACAGTCCTGGAAGTTTGCTTTCATATTCTGTTTTATTGTACATCAGAAGCAAAACAAACTAGGTCTCAATTTTATCTCTAAAAGTGGGGTAGCATCATAAATTACTGTTACTTGTCGTTAAAAGAGATTTGAGAATGAGGGATCTAGGACATTGCAAGCCCTGTTTTAAGTGAGCCAGAGAATGCTTGATACAGTGGATCATGCAGAAGCCTCCTGCATTGGCTTTGATCCTCTCTTTCTTGGTTCCTTCATTTTCGAGAAGGAAAAGGTAGGCCTGTGCAAAAAAACCCAAAAAACAAAAAACACCAACAAAAAAAAGTTGTCCACATGTGGTTTTCTGTTCTTTTTTTTTTTCTCTCAGTAGGCATATTGAGAAGTCATCAGGTTTGGATTTAGGAAGAAAGAAGTACTAAGTGAGTATGCTGTTTTGAGGTAAAGAGAGATCAAGAGTAAAGCTTGCTTATTGTTCTTGCAGGAGTGGTTTCTGGCAAGGTGCTGTGCCATGCATTTTAAATCTGGCGCCTTGTCCTCACTTGGAAATGCCTTCCCCTGCAGCCCCTGTTTGGATGCCATAAGGTTCCTTTCCTTCCAACATTCCCTGCTGGCGCTCCCCGTGCCTAAGCACCATCATTTGCTGTGCCCGCAGCTTCCCCTGCCTAAACTTGCTCTGTGTTAGTATTCTTAGCCCTAGACTTTACCATCTGAAGAAGCTGGTGAGGCCTTTCTCTTAGAGCAATACATGGTGACCTGTAGTATATCTCCTTTTGTCTGCTTTTTATGTGACTAATAATTCTCTTAAAAATTAGGGTAGTTGTTGGTCTCAGACTCATTCAGGAAACAAACCTTAATAAGTATTGGAAAGAGGGATTTGCTTAAATTTTGAACATTTCATTTGAATGCCTTTTAGAAAACCCAACAAACAGGTGTCAACCTTGTTGTTTTTTTCCCTTTTACATATTGAAGTAACTGGTTTACTAAGAAAAAAAATGAGTTAAATCTTATTTTAAAAGTCATCTCTCATGGGGGGAAGACAGAGGAGGGATTATTATTTTCAGATGTATTATGTTGCAGGTACAATGTGCCTCTTAAAGGGGGAACAAAAACCAGGAAACTATGTGAGGAAAGAGGAAGAATAAGAATGGAGAAAGAATAGCACCATATTAGGTGTGAAGTAGTGAGCTTCTGTGAGAAATATTTACTGCAGCTGAAAGGGGAAAATAATGAAGACTGACTTTGAGTGCAGTTGGAAAACACATTACAGAACTCTGGGATTATTCTCCCACCTCTTCAAGTTGAGCCAAAAACGTGAAAAAGATAGCTGGTCAAACAATATTGTGAAATTTGTCAATTTATTCAGAAGTGCATGGTCATATCTGAGGACAGCCGAGGTCAACAATTATCACAAACTGTGGACAAGTCAGTTACTGTTTTCCTGAGTCTCTTGGGTAAGTCAGGAGAGCAGTTTTAGAAGTGCTGTCCAAAGCCCAGACCTCTGGTGAACTACATGTAGAAATACACTTTGGAGTCAGTGGTTCTCTACATGACTGCAGTGGTATTTTGTGCTAATAATGAGTGCAGCATCTGCATCATTTACAGAGCTGTCAAACCAGGCTTCTCTGCTGGTGCTTTGCTAATGTACTCTTAATGAGGACCACAGAACATGCATGGAGAGATGCGGGTTTTGTGTTGGTTGTGAACCAGGGCCTTCGTAGGTGACAGCTCTTTTGGGAGGGAGCTCCAGTCTTAGAATGATTTGGGTTGGAAGGGACCTTTAAAAATCATCTAGTTGACCCCACTTGCCCTGGGCAGGGACATTTTTCACTAGATTAGGTTGCTCAAAGCCCCCTTTGACCTGACCTTGAACATTTCCAGTGGTGGGGCAACCTTTTCCAGTGATTCACCACCCCTGTAGTAAAGAATTTCTTCCTTCTATATATGTAGTTTAAATCTATTCTCCTGTCATTTAAATCCGTTACCCCTTGTCCTGTCACTGTAGTCCTGGGTCAAAAGCCTCTCTGTCTTACAAGCCCCTGTTACATATTGCAAGGCAGCAGCAAGGTGTCCTCGGGGCCTTCTGTTCTCCAGGCTGAACAGCCTCAACTCTTTCAGCCTGTCTTTGCAGGAGAGGTCTTCAAGACAAGCGTTATGGAGATATGAAAGTCTAACTCGTGAGGTAGACACTGGTGTTACTTGAATAGTCTTCAGGTGCCAGTGGAGGTCAGGCCTGCTTACAGCAATCACTGCTAACTCTCAGTTTTTAAAGTGCAGCCCTTCTGTTTGTTGTGACGTTATAAATCAGTTCCCACCTGTAGAAGTGACAAGATTTTGAAAGTTTTGCCCTTTTTCCTTTCTGAAGCAGGGGAACTCACTAATCCTCGTGATGTAGAGAAAAACTGCAAAACGTACCCCGAGTGCCACCTTCATAGTTTAGACTAAGGAGAAGAAAAGGGGCCATTTAATTACTTTTGATGAAAAACTGCAAAAAATAGAGGATATAAAATAATGTGTGTTTTTATTTTTCTGAGATCTTAGCCTTAGCAGTGCACCCTACCGTTTCTGTGATTGTATCAAAGGGTCTGGGGATCAAGAAATGCATCCTGATTACACTTCGGAAAGCAAGCAATATGAAAGAATAACTTCCACATTTTCTACAGGAGGCTTGACCACTCTAATGGCTAATAGAAACATACAAATGAAACTGTATTTTACCTGCTTTTTTATCTGTCAAAGTCCAGTTAAGCTAAATCTCAGGGTTAGGAGAAAAAATACATACTGAGGATTTTTGCCATGTGTTTCCATACGAGCCTTTGTACACATTTTATTACAGCTGCCAACGTAATGCCACCTTGTTCAGAATGATTTAGTTACACTGGTGTGGAAAATGTTTACACTAGGTAGTGTTTATGCCCTGAAATACAAGGGTGCATACTATTTTGTGTATTCTTGCCATCATGCCCGAGTTGGAACTTCACAGTTGAAATGTCAGTAAAAAGTTACACCCTTGGAACAAACCTGTTAAGCAGTTTAAAATCCATTGTCAGGCCTCTTCATAGCTGTAAAGTGGGAATACTACCTTTTATTTGCTAGTTGCTTTTCAGGGGCTTCCAGGCATGGGTTGTCTAGACTGGTGGCTTTCTGTGTGTCATACATATCCCTGCGCCTGCCTGTGGTCTGTAAACCTTCTATAAATAGCAGTCAGTTAACTAAATGAAAGGGTTTTCTTTGTATGCAGATTTTTGGGGGTTTGTTTCTCTTTAATTTTTAGCTTTCAATCAAGCAATCTCCTTCCCCTCCTATCCTCATTAAGTAGAAATGGAATTTTGAGAACACCAAGAGATGCCATTTATTTATTAATTTGAGACTTGACTTAAAGGTGTAGTTGCATAGGTTTAGCTATATTATATGTCTGTTATTCCACTGCAAGTTTATGTGTGGAGCAGACTAGAATCCAGTTGTGATAATCTATGGTGACGGTGCTGGTTGTGGGGCCTGGAAGTCCTTTTATAAGTGGAAATTGATTTCTGGACTCGGGATATGAATCCTTTACCACTATAAATTCAGTAATCAAGTTATACTGTGATAAGTGTTCTTTGTGCTGCTCTGGCAGTGTCTTGAGAAGAGCATGCTTCAAATCAGGAGGTTAAACGCCACCAATCATCGTGGCTTTTTCTTCAATATTTTTTTAAAGAAGAAATCTTGCCCTTTTACATGGTTTTTAATAGAAAAATGGTCTCTCTGCTTTAATATTGCCTTTGGTGATACGTTTCAGAGAGTGAAGGCCTAGGATAGTAGCTGACTTTTTCAACTTGAAATTTTCTTCGCGTCGGAGTTCATAGTAATTCTAGGTCTTCTTTCCTGGTACAGATACATTTTTACCTATAGCATGAACATTTGAAGGTATATAACTGATGTATCTCCCGGTGTTGAAGATGCCTCGTTACTTGCATATATTTTAAATAAGAATTGGGAAAAAATTACTGTTTCATACATGGAAAATAACTGTAAACTCGCCAGCAACAGCCTTCAGCGGACTTGCGGAGACACTGCCTATTGAACACTATTGTTGACAGCTTGTTTCTGTTGTTTTTGCTGAGGTTTAGCATGTAAAGTCAGAATATCTTGATCTGAGAGGTGGGGAGATAGTTAATTTACATCATCGTGGAAGAATACCAGCATACTTAGCTTTAAAGCCATTCAAGACTACATTGGCACCCCTTTGTTATACAGTGTAGCTGGAACCGAACTGCAGCAATAATGAACCAATCCATCTAAATCACAGCAGCTGAACAACTGACTGTTCTATCTCAAAATGCAAATGCCTTGTGCAGAATGGATTTAATTGTAAATGTTTGCTTAGTAGGGAATATGAGCCTTTTAGTTTGTGACAATAATGTGAATACGAAGACCCACAGAATTTTAAGGTTTACATAGCTTGTCTCTGTTCTCGTAACAATATTTCAAAGTCAGTTTTTTGCAATGTACCATTTGGCTTTCTTCTAGCCAGTGAATAGAACTCTAAATGCCCAATCTCTAGGCAGTGTTTCGAAAACTGAAAGATAAATTTAACTCTATGTATTTAGATCAGGCAGGATTTTCTGTTGTATTCCTTTCAAATCTATGCTAGGGCTTTTATGTAGCTTCAGATAATAACAGGAAAAAGTGCTGACTTTCAGAGCTTGGATTTGGTTTTGCAGTGCAGAAATGCTGAGTGTAACTTGGAGCATAGCATTTTCTTTGAGGCAGTCTAGTAAGGTGTCTCTCAAACAATTAAAAGGTTACTGTTAGGAATTTCTATTCTAGTAAAGAAACCAACTAAACAAAACACACACACAAACACCCTGTATTGAAATCTTAATTCTTTGTTAAATTCTTGAAACCTGACTGTTGAATGCAACTCACAAGGATGATTCTCTGTGACCAATTTGAATGAATTAAAATAGAACAGCATTGTCATTTTATCACAGGGAAGGGAAAAAGCTTTCAGAGCTTCACTAGTGGAAAGAGAGAAAGCAGAAATCCTTGCCTCCAGGCTGTTCCTAGGTGTCTTTCTGTGTAAGGGAAGACAGAGAAAACTTTGAAAAAACACACACACAGAAAGTATACATGTTTATGCTTCTGTTGGCATTTTGTATGTGTGTCCTTTAATAGCCTTCACATGTGGATTAGTCCTTCTGAAAAAAAAAAAGGCAGCCAAGCCCCCAGAAGAATAGGCCTTTGTGACACTGGAGAAGTTTACTGTGCCAAAGTTATGGTAAGAATTTGTAAATTTTGGCTGCTGGAGTACTTCCTTTGCCTGCTATGTTTTTAACGTTGGAAACTTATAAGTGTGTAATAGAGGGTGTTTTTTGTTTTTTTTCTTTTTGTTTGTTTGTTTTGTTGTTTGTTTTTTCTCTTAAATGACAATGCAAACATTCATTTCACAAACTAAACCGCCCGTTCACATGATGCTGCTGGCTGTACGTAAACACCCTGTTGATCTTGTTCTGCAGAAGTCTTCGCTGGGCTTCCTGAGTCATGCGGAAATGCACCGCTGCTCTTTTCAGGGCTGTGCTGTGGACTTAGGATGTATCTGCTCAGATGGAGTTTGCCAAATTAATGTCCCTAAAAGAAATGCTTTTACTTGGAAGAGGCCCCTCAAAGCTGGGATGTTTTTCTACGTCTCTCTTTCTCTCCGTGTTTAAAATATTTCATTCTGCTATCTTGGGAATGGTTTTTGGTTTTACTCTTATTCCAAGCTGAACCTGTCGGGGAAATGCTTAGTAGTTCTTAGTTGCAAAACTGTGTTCCTCTTACATGCAATGTTGTTTCTTCACGCAGATCTTACGTTGAATGTTTTAGTTTGTGGGTAGGCAGAATAGGTTGTGATGAGAGCGCCCTGCGGAGCACAGAGGGCCGAGAAGACGCCAGTAACTGCGCTGCCAGGTGAGACCTTCCCGGTGGCCCAGGACGTGGCAACAAGCTGTGCAACACTGTTGACTTCACAGGGGTTTTCTGGAGTAACCAAGGTCAGAATTCAAGTCCAAAGCTAGACTGTCATGGTGACAAAATATTTAGAAAACATTTTCTTGCTTGAAACAAAAGCTTGGATTGTGCAACACGGAGTGCTGTCCCAGTGTAATAAACGACGTTGTGTATTTTTAAATGGTTCTGTGTGTTCCCTGACCATCAGCTCTTGCCAGATTCAGCATGTTCAGGTGAAACAAGGCATTTTTTTCTCAGAACTGTTGCCTCTACAAGCTGGGGTAATTCTTCCCCTTTACGCAGTGGGGTTGCAAAACTGTAGCAGCCAAATGTAGCCTCACATTTTGAACACAGTGGACAGCCTTGTTAAAGACACACAATGGTGTGGCTCCTTTTCAGCTGTGGTGGCTCAGCTGCATTAAGAGTAGTTGCTTAAAACTTACACCTTGTCGTTGGCATAGACTGATCTGATCCCAAGTGAGCTTTAGGACTAGACTAGGTGATTGCTTTTATTGGATTAGAATGTGCTGTTCTTGCTGCAATAGGAACCTTTTGTAATGTAGGCGTTACATCCTTTCATAGTAACTACTGTAACTTTTTTTTTTCTTAAATACCTGAGGTTTTGAGATGGCCGAGCCTTACTGATACCCACCCTCTGACTTGAAAGAAAGCCAAATGTCTAAGGTGGCTGTAGTAGATTGTTCATTGGGAATAACAGAAAATGATTTTAAGATGAGCAAACCTGTGACAACTGAGCAAAAACTACTAGCCAGCCTTATATATATAGTTCAGTTCAGTGTAACTGCACCATTTGGGGTTAATGCTTTTTATTCCGGTCTAGCCTGTCTTCATGGGTAATATCAGTTGTAATTTGGGAGAAAAGCATGATTTTACATGTATATTGCCTTCTCTGCTTAGAGCAGCAGTTGGCCAAATTTCTTTCAGAAATAGTGATTTGTCTTGGCTCTACAGCAACTCTAACCAGATCATCTGCAAAGGCTGTATTTTTTTGATCTTCAAAGAAGTTGATGTTTTCAAAGCTGCTGTAGTTGTTGGAGTATACTGTTATTCATGAAAATGGAAAACAAAAGCAAGACATGGAGGGGGGAATATACTTTTCTAAGGTTTGCATCATTTTGCATCTTTGTATGCTTGGCATGTATCCTTGTCCCATTCAGACTGCTGCTCTGAACAGGGCAGAGCTCCTTTGGGCTGCTGCTTTGTTGCTATCTCCCAGCTCCTCTGTTGCATTGAGCTGCAAAACCAGCTGCTTTTGCTTTTCATACCTATTTTTACCATCTCTAATTTGCTATTAAGATGTTAACTTCTGCCTCCAGTTAGCCTGGCATGTCTCTATACTGAGACTACAACGTGGGGGCAAGCAACCACTTCTGTGCTTTCTCTTGTGCTACCCTTTCACACTTGGGAAATGGTCCCTGTGAACAGCTGCAGTACTGCTTTATTATCCTCTTTGAAAGCACTTGCTCCTTGTGTTGCTTATAAAAGGCCTTGATGAACTTGCAGTGCCTGTGTACTGAGGCTGCTGTTCACTGCCGTGGCCAGTATTGGTCCCCCTTGTTTTTTGTGTCTGTCTGGCCTTCCATTGTCCCTGTCCTGTGACAGTAAACCCTGCAGAACAGGGACTGTCTCATTGTTTTATTTGTACAGCAGGTGGCTTAGCTCCAGATGTGTACCTGAAGTTGCAGTGTACTGCAGTAACACAAATTGCTATGGTATAGGAAAGAAAGAAAAAAAAAGATCGGATTTACTGTGATTAGTTTTGTGCATTTCTAAGCTGGGTTTTTTTTTGGTGGGGTTATTCGTTCTTGTTTTGGGGTTTTTGGAGATTTTTTTTGGTTTTTGTGTGATAATCCTCTGACAGATTACTGACAGGAATGTGCAAAAATCAGTATATACGAAGTTTTCTTCCTGCTTTAGGGAATCCTCCTCCCTCCAGACAGGAAGGCTTTCTTCTTAACAGCAGCTCCAGTCTGCTAGGAACAGGCTACTTCACAACGGCTCCTCTTGGTGTCTTGAAGAGGTTTGTTTACTCCCACAACTAGACTGTGTCTGTTTATGGCAAAGCCTCATGTTTCTGGAGACTTTCTCTCTTTTCAGGCAGCATTTTGGAAGTGGAATGACACACAACAGGATGTGTGGTTGTAGGTACATGTTCACGCTTCAGAGCCGTGCTTACCTTTTTGACCATGTACAATCCTGTGCTATTTCTCTCATGATTCATGTGGTGAAATAAAGCATGGAGGAACACAGAATTCATTTCTCCTTTTTATGATCAGTACACGGAGAGACTATTTATTGATATTAATCTTTCTGCTGACTTGCAATCCTCAAACCAGTTACTGGAGGCAAGGAGATTAAAATGAGGGCAAACGGCCAAGCAGACTTGAGGTTTTGTTCCTCGAATTTTGATTTAAAAATTGTAGTTTGATACAGTTGTGTTCATTCTATTTTTTGCCTTTGTATTTTCATAGTTCTCCTGAATTGCCTACATGTACTATTAGTGTTACGATTTCTTTTGTAGAGTTTTGAGTGGACGATTAGACCAGATTGCCTCTAATGGCTTCTTTCAACATAAAGTGTTCTGTGATTCCTCACTGGTTCAATATTAGGAATCTCATGCAAAGCCCAGCCAGGTTTTGATGGAGAATAACAACCTCATTTGTAGAGGGTGTTTGGTTTAATTTTGCTATTCCTTGTGATGGCCATCAAACAGAAAATAAATAGCAGTTCCTCTGTTGTCAACCGGCCTTTTCGTCTGTCAGTGTTGACTGATCTGTTCCAGTACAGAAGTTGGGATTTTTCAAGCAAAAGGTTCAAATCATGGAATAATAAAACAAACCTCACTGATTTACTACTTGTTAGTATTCTGGGACTGTGCTTTGGAACTGGAAGTTGCTTTTTATGCTTTAACTACTAGAATGTTTGGTTTACTAAGATTGCATTGCTACGTAGCTGTGATGGTGCTGGGAGCTTTGTTTTCTGTTGTTGGTTTGTTTGGTTGCTGTGAGGCTTGTTGTCAGAAAGTAGAAATGTTTCTAACCTCATCCCAGCCTTTCTCCTTCACTCTTTTGTAGTCCTAGTGTAAAAGGAGGAGAAATAGGGGTAGCAGGATGTGTGATGGGACTATGGGTTATGTTCTTTCTGGTCCTCTTCAAGCAAGGCTTCAGTTACATCATAGATGGAAGTTAAATTAGGTGCCTTGATGGTCGACTACAGCAATAGCTGGTTGGCTGCAGCTCTTCGAGACTCTGACCATGGCAGGGGGAGTGTGCTCTAGATTCACATTGTGTTGGTGGTTGTTGAAGTTTACAGGAACAGCCTGTTACAAAAGTAGAGGCCTGGGCCATAAGGTCCAGTTTATCAGCAGAGATTGAGAGGATAGTCACCTGGTGGCAGAGGCGACCTGGAAGCTGAGCATGGCCTTCACCTAGCACCAACATACAAATTTCTTCTTTTTTCCCGATCAGAATAGTGACCATGTCCCTCATCAAAGTATCTTCGTGATGGCATAGTAGTGGTCCATCGTACTTTGACCTTTTGGAGTCAGATTCACTAAACCAAGTGATCCATAGAGGGATGGATTGCTGCAGTTTGTAACAGGGTAATAGTCACCTCAAACAGTTGACATTAAATGCTGCTTTTTGAATGCCCTTAAGTTGTAGAAGCTCGTTTCACAACTGGTGCTCTGGATGGCTGCAACTGAAGTCCCAAAGGATCGAGTAAATTTTGGACCTGAAGTGCCATGTTGCTCAGAAAAGAGAGCCTTTGAGGGCAGGGGTTGAAGTCTGGCTCAGCAGAAATGGGAAACCTTGAGCTGTCTCCAGCCTCTGGAATTTGTCTCTCAGACTAGACTGTTGTGTGAAGTCCGAAGCCAGGGTCTCCATATGAAACTATGTCAGATCTGTGTTTAGATCTGTGCCTGAAATGAGATAGCTGTAGTCCCAAAGGTTTGTGTTGTTTTGGTTTTTTTTTATCATTTCCTATTGCTTTATAACCTAAAATGTCCAGAACAGGGAGCTTCTTGAAGCATACATGTCTAATACCAGCTTCCTGTTAAAATTTTCATTATTTTAAAATTGTATTATAATCTGCCATGGATTTATTTTTTAATTTTTTTTATTTATTTTTCTACTTTGAAAACTTGATGCTTCTTCCTTCCTTTTCCTACAGTACCAGGATAGTGCTGACTATTTTGGAAATCAGTTTCTTTGTTCAGATTTGGACTTTTGAATGCAAACAGTGCCTGCATTTGGTTCTCTCTTCATTTTTTTCTGGGCTGGAAATGCTGGTAGTAAAAGGTATAGGCATTCCCCACTCCTTGTTGCCCAGAGGAGACAGGTAGGTAGATCATACTGAAGGCAGGGCATCTGGAAGCTGAAGCCTTGGCTGGTGTGTTAGAGTACTGTCCTGGAACTGAGAATCGAAGCCAGTCCTCCCCTGCTCTACCACAAACTTCCTCCTCTATGATCATATCGGACAAGGTTATTTTTATCTCTCTGTACCCCAGTTCCCTATCTGTAAAATGGTGATAACAGCACTTCCCTACTTCCCAGGGATGTTGTGAGGACAAATGCAGCTCAGACTGTGGGGCTCTTGGATCCTGTGGTAACTGGGGGCACGGATGGAAGAAGGGAAATGTTCCACGTGAAAGCTTTCTGTTCTTTAAGCCCAGCTGTAGGTTACAGCACTGATGTGAGTGTGGTTTCCACTGAAGTCACTGATGCCGTGGTTTCCACTGGTGCCATGTCTTTTCCCTGGATGTTTCCTTGGTCGACTGCTGTGTACATACCAGCAAAGCACTTAACGTCCTTGCTAAATGCTATTGTTTGCATCCTTGGCTGCAGGCTCTGAGAGCCCAAGAGCCTGGGTGAGACTTCCTACTCCTGTGTTTGCTCTCATGGCTGCTCGCAGGGACTGAATGGAGTACGTGCTTCTGGCAGCAGCCACCCAGTGCATTTCACAGGCTCACTCAGACACTAGAAGGGGTTAAAAATCCTTATGAATGGAGTTTCACTTGTGGAATTCAAACTACTGTAGCAGTTACTCTGACCAAGCCATGGACTGCAGTCTGACCAGAAGAAAGCAATTGTCCTTGACATAATTGGTTAAATTTCATAGAAACCACATCCTTTGGGTTGTCACTGACAACATAACATTCCTTAACGTTTAATTTCAAGTAGTGCTTTATTACCCAGCTGTACATACAAAAATACTTTGTTCGGAAGGACTTCTGTCCAAAGATACCACAGAAGAGTGCAAACCTCTTTCCGTTTTAATGTGAGCTTCGTAGAACTTGTTTATATATGGTACAATCAGGTAAGAGACAGGAAACCTATCTGGTTAGCATTTCCATTGTCACATGTCCAGAGGGGAGACTGTGGTGAGTTGTATATTTGTTCAATCAAATCTTGTTCATGCAAATTGAAGTGTGTTTTTGGGGAGCTCTTGGGCCAGGATGTAGGAGTGTACTTAATTTATTGCTTGTTTCTTGAAACATGCGGCTCATGTCATCTTCCTTGTTCACCTGCTTTGATAAACTCTATATTTAGTTGTCTCTGCCCATCCACTTGAACAGAACAAAAATAATTTTAGTGTAATCCATCCTCTCTATCCTTTCCTCTCCACCCCTTCCCTCCCCTTTCCTTTCCTGCCTCTGGGTTTAGGGCATTCAGTTGTTTGGGAAGTGGTGGATTTTTGTTTGTTTTGCTTTGTTTCCTTACAAGAAGGTTTGGGGGGCAGGAGAAGACATTTATACCCTGCAATAAAATTGTTGTGAAGAGTATGCAAACTGTCAGAAACACTTCCTCCTCCCTTATAACATTTGCTGAGGGGTCAGAGTGTGTGCAGAGTGCGTGGAGGGAGGTGGAGCGGGGAGGTTGGGAAATGACTTGCATGTGGCATACATCTGTCTGACACAAAGCCAACCGTGCCAGGGGATAAATGGACAAACAAATAGTGTTTCAGTTCTGAACTCGGAGGTTGAACCTAAAGTTTGCGCAGGAGCGACTCTTCAGATAAGTTTCCAATGGACCTTGACTCCTGTTGTGCAAACATCTAGTAGCTAACACAGAGGAGGCTGTCCTGTAAATCCTTGCTGGGGAGAGGAGCTGTGCGTAGGCTGCACTTTGCAGGGCTTTTGTGTCCCACGATGGACGTTGTATATATAAACAGTCATAAAGTCTGACATAAATCAGTGCAAGCCCAAGCCCCCAGAAGTATTTAAGCGCCTAACCCCTCGACTTTAGCATGAATTAAGCACCAAATTAGTGAAGCACTTCTGTTAATCTAGCTGTGGATGTTGACTGTTTTTATCAGCGAATTGGATAGAGAATGTCCACTGAGCTTACCAAATATTGGCTGCCTGTGTTATCTGAAATATTATTGTCTTCCACTGTTAAGCTGATAGGGATTTGGGGGAAATATTGTTTTGGTGGAACTGCTTTGAGACGTAGCCTGCCAAGTTCTTGAGCCGAGTGTTGGGTATGTTGTTGTTCCTGACAGCCACATTGTCTGGAGATACAGGGGAAGTGGTTGTTCCCACAAAAAAAATTCGCTTTTTGTAACTTCAGCGATTTTTATGCTGTCTTTAAAGGTGGTGATGAGGAGCAGAAAGATTGATACCTTAATCAATACCTAACAAAATTAAAGTTGTTTCTCAATGAAATTTTTCATTCAGTGTTTGCTTTTCAAAAGGAAGTGAGGTTTGGGTTTTTTTATTATTTATTTTTCTTATTTTGGCATTCATGGAGTTACTGCAAGACAGGAGGTAAAAAGAATTAGTTTTGAAAATTGGTCATGATTTTAAGGACTAAAATTCTCCTGTCTTCCTCCTCTTTTGCCTGTGTGCGGATGAAGCCCGAGCCTGGTGGCAGTGGCAGGGTAGCAGGGCTGCCCCGTTTTGACTTAGAATCATAGAGTCATTATGGTTGGAAGGAACCTCCAGGCTCATCAAGTCCAACCTTTATCCCAGCACCTGGGGTGACACAGGCGTGGAGGACAACCCACTGGAGGACACCAGATCACGTAGGGACTTCTGAGATGTGAAGTGCATTGGGCAGTACAGTGGAACTGCTGACCAGACCTGGCTTCTTCCTAGGCTCCTAAATCCCAGGTTGAACCCCCAGGCAGTGAATTTGTAAGGAGGCTCAGTTGGGTGCCTGCCTCGCCACCTCGCCTCTGTGGGGTGGCCTCTCAGCGCCTCGGCCCTGCGCACGGCCCTGCTTTAAAGCAAAGGGCGCTTTAGTTTTTAGGAACATTAATTCCTTACTTCTGAGCACAAATGGACACTCTGGGTGTTTGGAAAGGAGTGGGCCCCGAGTTGAGAGTGCACTTCTGATGCTTCCAGGCATGGTGTAATCCTGTTAGTAGCCTGGGTTGCTGCGATCGGGCCGGGCAGGCCAGGCTGCGTTGCAGGCATCTGCTCCTCTGCCTACTGAGTCAAGTCAGTACCCTCAAAACTGTAATTTCCACTGTAATGATGGATTACGCTTGTCATGGTTTACAGAATTTTTTCTTGTATATTTAATGAAAGAGATTCTAATGCTTGTTATTTCTGAAGTCCAATACATCTGAACTAAAGCTCAATGTATGCAAGACAAACTATGCTTTAATTTTACAATTGTCTGATGGGACTTTGCGATTTATTTGTTGTTACTTCCTTAATGATGTTGCAGTCAGAGGCACTGTTTTGCTAAATGTTGTGTAAAAAGTAAATTGTAGCACAGCAGATGTTGGTATTTGGATGGATGTCGGTGCAATGGGGGGACAGCAACAGCCATCTCTGTCAGCTGTCTTCAGGCTCGGCAGGCCTGCTGCGTGGTTACTTTGGTGTGTAAAAACAGCTCGTTTTGCAACTGGGAAGTTTGGCATTACATTTGGCACCGAGCCACGTAGCTGGGTGAACACAAGTGTTTATCCAGCGATTTTCTCAAAAATTGGTAACTTGGAGAAAATGTTTCTTAAACTTCAGTACAAAGAAAGGGGGGAGATATGGCAGCGTCCCTTCTTTTTAAAAGGCATCAGTAAGTTTGTAATGCCGAAAACCTTTATTATTATTTTTATTTCCTCCCCCTCTGCTGTCTGTCTTTGCTGTTTTATCATCAGCCTTTTTGCAGCTTACTGTTTATAATTTCCTTTTTAAAGATTAAAACAGGGAAGCGTACCTGATGAAATACAAAGCATACAGAATGTTGCAGCTACCTTTCTCTCCATCCTGTGTGCTGTCCCGAGTTAGGTACAAAGAATTCAGGACTGCCAGTGAAGATGTTTAATTACACCCCCCTTTGCCCCTCCCTTTTGTAGAAATTCCAGCTACACCGTGGAACAGGAGCTGTGATCTGCAGAGCAGCTGATATTTGTATGATAAATTGCTGTAGATTTTACCTTTGGGTTAAGTACAAGAATCCCTGCAGGCCATCAAGAATTTTTTATAGAACTTCTGTCAATATCGGACATTTCTTTATGGAAATAGGAATTTGAACTGCATTTTTAATAAGGAGAGGCAGAGGAAAGCAGTAGTTTTGCCAAGCAACAGCAGTTTCAATCAGACTTTGTGCCTGAAATTGGGAACCTTTTGATGCAGGGTTCATTGGGAAACTTTATTGTAACAGAGGCATTTAGTTTGGATTAATTTTTCTAATCCATTTTAATCTTGTATTGACCCTGTGATTAAATAATTAAATGTCTTCATTGCTTAGAAAGGCTCCCATTTCTTTTTGGAAAAGGGAGGATGATTAAACTAGGAAATTTGGATTATCTGGCGAGGGGACAAAAAATATATAGAAAAGTGTATTTTTCAAATTAATGATGGTGACCCTGTAGTGGAGTAGTGCTTAGTTAATTTTGTAGATGAATTGCAGTTTTATCATCAAATATAGTATCAGGACAGTAATTTTCATGTGGGTCCTTTGTTCTCTGTTTATGTTTTTGTTTTGTTTTTAAAAGGAGGTGATGTTACCTGTACCTTCCAATTTCTGTGCCCAGTGTGGCTTCGTTTAGAAACCCACAGTTTGCAATAAGTCTGCCCATTACAGAGATTCATTTAGTGTGCTGTGGGTAAATGAAAATTGCGGATTAGCCAGTGCAAGTGAGCAGTGACTGCTTTTAGGGAACTTTTTTGTCTCTTAGCTTGATACTAGAACTGTAATCCTGATATTAAAATGTTTGGTTTTTGGGGGTTTTTTTGGTTGTTTTTTTTTTTTTCACAGTATGGAGGGGGAGGGGGAAAGAAGTGCAAGAAAGCATTATTTTGGGAGTAATTTAAACTTCATAGCTGCCCCAGACTAGAGGGTGGGCTGAGGCTTCGTAGCCAGCCTGACTTCAGAAGAATTCACTGTGAGCATTGGCTCTGCCTGTGCTTGCCTGTGAAAGAGCGGGGTCAGCTCAGTGATGTTCTGCTCTCAGGACCAGGCTCTGTAGTAGCGCTGTTTAACACATGTACATGTGTATTTAAAGGATGTAACTTTGCTATTGAAAATTATCTTGGTTGGATTTGGCCATATTTCAGGGACAAAGTCCTGAAAGGGAAGCAATACTCTCTCCCCATGCACTGAGCACAGCCTGCCCTTCCAGCTGTCCCCATTGCAGTTGAGATGGGACCAGGACCGGTACTGGTGATGGCCACAGGCACAGCTGATGTGGCCTGGGATGAGGGTCAGCCTGCCACCTCTCCCTGCCCTGCCTGTGCTCTCAGCAGCCCAGTGCCATTCCCCCTGGCTGGCAGAGACCCAGTGCTGGGAACACCTTGTCTGGTCCCTTTATCAGCATCCTCCTCCCTGATGCAGCAGACTTCAGCCAGAATTGTGGTAGCCACATCTTGGCTCATCTCTACCACACTCTTCCCCCTCCACAAGGTGCTTCTGTCCTCCCCCTTCTTCCTCTTGCTCCCCTCCCTCCTCGTTGGCAGCAGCAGCAGGGTTTTCAGGGTGGCCCTGCTTGGATTGACCCTGGGGTGGCAGAGGAGTCCCTAGCAGCTGCCGCCTGAGCTGATAGCATCGGATCAGGGACCAGTGGAAGAAAATGCTGTAACCAGAGCGTGTGCTAAGCATCAAATGACAAAGCAAGGTTTGCATGCAGAGTTTTCTGTATGTGTGCATGTACCTTCCTTTGCAGAAGTCCCTGAGGCATGAACATGGCCCCAGATGACCTTCTTCAGGAACATCACCTCAAGTGACCTGTAGGTTTTTTACCTCTTTTTTTTTTTTCTTTAAATATTTTGTAAACAAAACAAAGCAAAAACCCCAAACCCTTATATGAGTTTAAAGCGTTTTTTTATGGCTTTCTGGTGTTCTCATGCTTAAAAGTATGGGGCTCTAACTCTTGTGGATGGTTGCTGTAGTCGTTGGAAGTTCTCCTACAAAGCTGAAGGATAGCTATAACCTGGCTACTCAAGGGATGTGTTTTGGTGTTTGCTATACTTCTGTTCTTTGGGGACATGCTAGTAGCAGTGGGAAGATGAGCTACAGAGAGCGGACTGTGCTCAGTTATGGGATGGGGCTTTTAGAGTTCAGGTGATAAGGGGGATGTGCGTGGCAAGGAGCAGTTCTGTGGTGCTCTGCGCTTGGAAAATCGGGTGCGAGGGAAAGATGGGGCTGCTGCAGCAGTCCCCAACCTCCGAAAGTACCAGATTTGATGCCCACGGAAAGTGGTGTGAGCTTAGGGCTGGCCGGGTGTTAGGGAGTGATGTTGGGTTTTCCCCAGGGAATATGAGCATTTCTAAAATAGGAGACTGGAATTTTTGCCATGTCTTCTCAAAGCAACAGTATAGGGCTCTGCAGACTGGAAAGTGCAATTCAAGCTCCCATCTTCCTGTGCCCATCTGCTTTTTGCTTCTGTGTGCTATATACCATTCATTTTTGATGTTTGTTTGTTTTTTAATGAAAAATGGCTTTAGTGTACCAAGATGCTGTTGCAGCATGAAAATTAATTCAAAGTAACAGTGTCAAGATAAGTAGGTCTTTATTCAGTCTTTATTCAGGTGGGTCTTTATTTCATTCCTCCTGTGTAAGAAAAGGATTTTTGTGTGACTGACTGGAATGCATCTCTCCTGGAGCTTGGAGCTGTTAGGGATAGGTATGATGAGCTTACTGTAATAGGTGACTTTGGGGCTTGAAAACTAATAGTCACGATTATAGGTGTGTGTTTTTTTTAGTACATACATATATTTCAGTATTACAGGGGGAAATTGTGGTACCACTGAAATCTAGCAGGAATTTTGCTGTTTGATTATATGGAGACTCAATATTTTTACTGCATATTGTAAAAGTAAATTATTTTTAATAGTGTTTGAAGTGGCAGAAGTGTGTCTAGCTGAGCCTGTTGAGGCAGCAGTGTAGATTGTGCTCTGCTTTACAGTGACAACACACCTCAGTCCAAGGCACAAAAATCCTTGGCAAAGTTTCTTACGCCTCTGTTACTCAGCTAAGATTAGCACCAGAGCTACGGTAGCTGTTTGCTCTCACATTACCCAGTGGTGGAGTTGCTTTAATAAATTCTTAGTATGCAGCTAGGTTACTTTGCAAAATTCCTCTGAACTGAGGCAGGCACTCCTGTTATCTGGAGGAGACTTTCACTGCTGAGTTTAGGGTAGTGACTCAGTAGAAGTTATCTGCGGAATACTAAATTTGGAGGCGTAACCAGGAGGTTGCCATGATAACAAATATTAGGACTTGCTTTCTGGGAAGTGCTTGTAATTTTTCCATTGATGGCCATTAAATGGCTCCAGATAAATGAAACTTTTTATTAGAACTAATATGGTCTTCGTATTCCCCTCCAGGGTTTTGCAAACTTGCTAGTGACAAAATGAAGAAGGGAAATCCAAATTAGCCCCAGCCATATAAACAGCACACCCCTTTTTAAATGTTGCTTCGTATTTTTGCCATTGAAATATTTGCTTAACTTGGCTTTTGTGCATCTTCCTATGAAATATTTACCCAGTAACTGTTTGTATAAACACGTTTAAAATTCTGCATTGATATTTTATTTTTTTTTTCCTTGGCACTTTTAAGAAATTTCCTGATGCACAGCATGGTCACACAATTACTGGTAAGGCTTTTATTGTAAGTGGCCTAAAACAACTCTGTGTATTTATGCTGAAGATTAGGACAAACTCAGAAGCAAAAGGATAACAATACAATGTGTTAATTTCTTACCCTCCATAAATTACTTATTTGTAAAAGTCCATGTTCTGCAGCTTAGTTTTTACAAATAGAGCCTTTTTTTTTTGCAGTTTCAAACTGCCTCTGAAGTTGGTCCATATCATCTCTTTTAGAAAAGCTGCTGTTTCCATAAATCTCCCCTAATGTCCCTTAGCCTTTTTTTCACCATTTCTTTACAATTCCCCAAGGTTTTGATTTGCTTTGTGAATGACACAATGATCTAGTAATGGGAGCCTAGAGCAAGCCAGGGACTCGTGGGTCCGCGCCACGGATGTTTTGTGCGTGGCTGCATCCTGCTTTTTCCCTTCCCTGCTCTCACTTTACCATGTGCCCCCACCCCCAGGTTACCATCGCACCTCTCGGCTTTGCCAGCTTTGGGGTTTGAATGGGGAGCCTCTGCTGAGTACTTTTCATGTTTAATGTTCGCAAAGCAAATGGATGCATCATAAAATAACTCTCTCCTGAGTCTTTGACTCGCCTAATCTTTTTTTAATGGGGCAGAGTGGGGGAAGTGACCTAAAATGAATTTTTATTCAACTAATGATGCTTTTCCTGAGCATCCTCTGTGTGTAGGCAGCCTTAGGAATACAAGCTAAAACTGTGCTTTTGGACTTAGTTTGTTTAATCTCTGGAAGAGCCTTGGTTTGTGTGCATTCCTATGCTTGGTCCCCTCTTACAGTATCCGTCAGTCTCTAGACAGGATTTACCGCAGAACAAAACTGGGTATGTCATATTCAAATAAGACATGTGTTCAGATAAGTGCAAGAGTCAGGGCTCAGGGTGCTTATGCTAAGAGGTGAAATAATTAAATCAGCTTTTAGATGGTGTCTAAAAAAGCCCTTCCTTGTTCAAATACGCTGGGGTGTGGTTTGTTTGGTGGTTTTGTTTTTGGTTTTTGGGTTTCTTTCCCTTTGTATTTTTAGTAGAGATTATAGAAACTGTGGGGGATTAAGTCACACCCTTTATATGAATACATGCCATGTATTTGAAAGCCTGATCTGCAGAAATACTGATTGTATTAACTTCAGATTGGGCTCGAGTAATAGCTGCAGGTACCTCCCTCCTCTAAGGGAAAATATTTAAAAGGTTGCAGAGGCTTATTTGCTTAAGTGCCTTGTTAGCTGCTTATGCTATTTTCCATCGTAGTGTCAAGGTAAAAATTACTTGGGGAGAAATAATTGTTCCAAGCATGCTTAATTCAGTTCAGTGAATCTGACACCTCCTCTGTCATTTTTATTTATTTATAAAAATGAGGGAGTTGGGCACCTGTCAAAAGCAGAGGAATACGTGATGGCACTTTCTGTTACAGAAATGTTTTATTTTGTTGAAGTGCTGTAACTGCTTGCGAGCATATTACAGAAAAGGTTTCTCCAATTGTGTTGGACACCTTGTGGTAGTTTTAAGTCCTTTTACTCCCACCATGAGGTAGTGGAGATGCAATTCACTACAAGATTGTTTTCAGCGTAGCTTATGAAATCGCTTTATACTTTCTTGTAATTTATGTAGCTATCCTTAAAACTGCTGTTTTTAATGAAACTTCATTTACATCTTCTCCCACTGGAGACAGCTGTAGGTTAGGACTAGCCTGACTAAGCTGTGCCAAAGGTAGGAGTAAGGAGTTTTTTACATGCTGATTAATTCGCTTTCGCTCCTTTGGGAATATCTGGTATTGCTTAAATTGATTGCTGTAAGCAATATGGCAACATTTTTGACCTTCTAAACTGAAATTCAGCAAAAAAGAAAAAGATAAACCTCTGTGTTTCAGTTTTACATAACCATGCAGTTGAAATACAGTGATAAAAAATACAGACATGTCATCATCTGTAGTGGTGGTGTTGCCTGGTGATCTCAAACCCTGTGAGAGAGATGGAATTGAAGAACAGGGTGGTTGTCCATCCCCTGCATGGAGAAAGTATTGAGTGAGAATCCGTTTTCCTTTCTCAATAATCTGACTTTTGATCTCTCCAGTGGCCCAGCTTTGTGAATCAGAGCACCCATTCCTTGCCTTCGTTAGGTGTTTCCCATCTGCGCTGTTGTGTAACTAAGGACAGAGGTAGCTTCCAATACCCTGATTTTTCTACACAGCCGTCAAGCCTTGTGGGAAGCGCTGAGCCACGGCTGTTTGTTGCTCTCTGAAGTTAATTTACAGATGTGGGGTGCCAGGTGACCATCAGTAGCCCTCTCGGGGCCACCTTCCTTTGTGGCTCGAAGGCCAGACCGCTCTGCCATCCCCCCTCACCCCACCTCCGGCTCCCCTCTTCCTCCCCTCCCTCCTCAAATTCCCCCAAGATATGATAATGAAGCAGGTGCCCTGTATTGCAGCTTTGTGTGAGCGTGAGAAACGGCAGTAGGTTTAGAAAAGCCGGAGCCGAGGAGGAGGAGGAGGCATTTCTTCTTAACCTGTTGGCAGTCACGTCAGTCACGGCCGTGCGGCCGCCGGCACACCGTGTGCCCGTCCAGCTGCCCCGGGGAGAAGAAAGCGGGGAGCGGATTTGCCGTGCCCCGAATTAGCCCGTTGTGACCGTGGGACCCCGCGTTAGGGTGGTGAAAGGCACGGAGGAGCCGGGCGAGGAGCCGGGGAGCCTTGGCCTGGCGCAGACGGGCGGCGGGCTGACCTCCCCTCTGGGGAGCAGCCCCCATGGCAGCCCCGGCCGCCTCATTGAGATTCAGGGCACAGGCGGCGGCTCCGCAGCTGTACGCTGGAGGCGGCCGAGGAGGCATCCAGAGAGGGGCCAAAAAAAAAAATCATCAAAGAAGCAGCCCCCTTCACTGCGCCTCTGAATAGGCAGGCAAACCAGAGGTCCTCTTCTCTCCGACAGCGCGGTGGAAAAGACATTAGCATAACCTCTTTTTTTTTTTTACTTTCTTTCTTTTTCCTTTCTCCAAGCTACCGAAAACCTGGCACTATGTTTAAATATCTTGTTTTGACAGTTTGTTGAGGGAAGGGAAGAGTGCTGCACCAGCCTGGTGGGTGTCTGTGCAGCTATTTTTAAAAAAAAAAGACATGTTGGAGCTGAGTGTTTTCATTCGGGTCACCCCAGACTTGTTTAATTGTTTGGTGTCAAGTCGTTAAGATCCAGAATTAGCTCGCTGAGTTTGGAAAGGGCTTGCTTCCGACTGCTTTAGAAATGCAAAGGCAAGTTTTCAAGCCCTGCTTTCTTGTTCCAAATCTGTTTTGATTTCAGCTGGTTCTGAAGTGAGTGGACACATACCCTATTTACTCAAGCAGCAGAAACCAACTGTGAATCCCTGTCCCACTCTCCAGCACGCAGGAGATGGCAGCTCCCGAAAGGGTCACATCTTTAAGGAAGCTGGCATCTTTCACCAAAACCTTATTAGGCCGGCAGGATGCAGACCACTTCTCACGACCATTGAAGTCTCAGAAATGAGTCATTCGCCTTTCAGGGGTGGCACATCAGCCATTGGCATAACTCGTGTTTCCCTCGCACGGTTCAGGGCTGCACAATCGAGGAATGTCGTACGGCTTCGGAGTGTGTGGGAACGCAGCGAGGGCTTGCATAACTCAGGAGCTCCAATATTCTGAGTGTTAACCTGAATTGTAATTAATGGTGCTACTGCTGATACTCAAAGCAGAAAGTTTAATGCATTATTTATCCGTGGATTCGTGGTAGCCACTTGCGTGTGTTTTGTATAACTGAGAGCTCGTTTCCAGTCAGTGCTCATGGGCTTGTTCTGGTTAGTTCAGGGCATAAGAAAGTTAATAGTTGGTCCAGTGATTTTGTAAATACCAAGGGTATCATTGGATGCTGACTTGGTTAACCTAATGATTTTTTTTTTCAAACCATTGGTATGTATGAGTTGATTAAAAAAAAAAAACCAAAACAAAACAGAGGCTTCTTAAATATAGTCTGTTCTGAATTAAAGGGTGTGGTGTTGGCTTTGAATGAGCTTGATGCAGCAACAAGCATGCAGCAGTTGGTAAATAAAGATGGATTTTCTTTTGTTCTGCTGGTGCTTGCTGCTCATTATTCTCCACTTACCCCGTGAGCTTCCCAGGGAGTGGCAGCTGTTTCTGATGTTAGACACTCTATCAGTGGTAGACAGCTCCAGATTCGGTGAGATACTGTTGTGGGGAGGAGAGGAAAATAACCTAACCCTGCATTATTGTAAATCCTCAGTAGAATTAACTTTTCATGAACCAAAAGAGTTTTGTGTTTAACTTTTTTCTGAAATGCTCAGGCGTAAGCATGCTTTGCAGTACGTGTTACTGTGAAAAAGCTTTTCTGGCGTGAGATGGATTTACATTCTAAGTGTGTGTTAAGTATTTTAATGTGCAGTGTGTGGGGGCAGACACAAGGCAATAAAGGGAAATCGGTCTATAACAATCTTCATGTGTATTTCCAGATATATACAGTTTGGGAATCTTTGCAATTCGGAAATTGCTTGGAGTAAACAGAATGGTACATAAAGATTTTAAATAATAAAGCTAGCAAGCTACAGAGGAGTCTATTTGGTTCCAGGATTTTATATGTAGGATTTATAACCCATGCTTTTGCTTTCCTGTCTCTGCAGTGTTAGCATTCTGTTACTGAAAACAAAGAAGGCTCTGCCAGGGCATTACACAAGCAATGAATCACAGAGGAAAAAATGTTTTGCTTTGTAAATTGTTCACTTTTCCATGGTGGATCGTTATTTTTTTTTTTTAGTGTTGTCTGATAGAATTTGCCACACATGCTTGCATTTAGTGTACTCGGTATAACTCTTCTAGTGTGACTACATAACTACCAATATTAGTGACTTCAAGTAACTTCCTGCTTACGATTCTTGAAAACAAAACCGCAACAGGAACAAAAAACACAGGGCAAAAATTGAAACAGCTCAGTTCACTCTTCAGGCATGGCAGCTTACTGAGTATATCAGAGGAAGGAAAAGGTGTTAAATGTTTTTCAGTCAGCTTTGTCCCAGGGGTTCCACATAATTATTTTTTAACTGTATTGACAAACTCCTTTTCTGCCTAAAATACTCAGATTTGCTGTTGTGATCGACGTGCTCCTCCTCACAGGTTGCAGGAAGTTTATAGTGCTTTAGCTGATCATAAAAATACAAACGTGTTTTGTAAGAATATGTGCTTTGTACGTTTTCCTGATGATTGTGTCAGTGAATCTGTATTTCAGAACTTCTGTAGAGGAACGATAGTTTGCTCAAGCTTGAATGTAAAGTTACACCTGCACATTATCTGATTGGGAAGACACACACCAGGTGATGTCTGGCCACTTTGCTGCAAGATGCAGCAGTATAACCTCGGTGTGTTATATAATAAAACGTATACCACAGGTGCTGCAGTGTGCCTCATACTGTCCTTGGCAAGAGCAGTAATCAATAATAGGTATGTTTGCCATATTACAGAATTCATTAAGCTCCAGACATGTGAAAAAGAAGTTTAAAATCGTGTTACTTATTTGCAAATTTAAAAAGTGGATCAGGAAAGAGAGCCAGCTAAAGCAATGGGTGAAGGAAGGTCCAAGTAGAACACTCCTTGCAAAATGCCTGGCAGTAATGAAATCCTTCATTTTTCACACAGAAAAAGTGAAAAAAGAGTGAGTGTGGAGGAGGATGCTATATATGTATGAAATACACCATTTTAAAGACTATGTGATTAATCCTGTTACACGATGTGTTTCTCACAGAGAAACAGATTGGTGGAATAAAGCTATAAGAAAGTATGAGAGCCAAACATAATCATCTAATCTAAGAGGAAGAGTCTCTTGTGACAGTACGGTGTAATTTTGTGTAGAATTATGCATACTTCACTGAAAATAACCAGATAGTAATTTCAGAATCTGCAAGAAAATAAATGTCTTCTCTGTAAATACAGTCAGGGAAGAGGTGTGGGATATATTAGGGAGTAAGGGAAGTGGAAACTCTGTTTTGCCCCTCTTCAGATATTTTTCATCCCATCCAATCTGGATTGAGTCCTAAATTGCGGGTACGATAAAGGGATATGTGATGGTTCCTGGGTCTCCTGGATCTGTGTTATGCAAGAGAAGAAAATACCAACAAGTCAGGTATGTGACAGTGCATTCCAAAGTCGTGATAGTCCAGACAGCCGCCTTCCCGACCTGCTTACTGGGCAAACCTCTCAGCAAGAGCTAGGCTGAGCACGCCTTGTATCTTCTTGTCCCTGTAGTCACATCTGTGGTGTAATAGTAATGAGATTAGAGTAATCACGGTGATCTGGGCTGAGTTGGACTGATAATTTAAATGTGAAAGGCTTCATAATCTCCTCCTGATCCCAGAAAGTTTGCAGCTTTTAATTAAGGTCAGAACGAAAAAGATGACCACAACAAAACCTTCTACATTTACTGCCTTGCTTATAAATGTTAAGCTGTGACAGCTTAGGTGAGTTCTTCTGAAATACCGAAAGTGGCAGTGACACTTTTGTAAACCCCTTACAGCTTAGTATAACACTTGCAGCTGTAACAGGCATCTCTAAAAGAAAGACTGAGAAGGTTTTGCTCATTCCTTTTACTGTCCTCTTTCTTGCCCCGTACCTTGTTTCATCAGTGCCAATGGATGTTTTCTGCAGGCATGGCTGCTGTTGGAAATGTAGCAATGTGTGACTCTCTCGTCTTCGTTTTTTTTGGCTTTAGGTTAGAAAATTAAAAGCCTAATGAGGGCTAACCAGGTGAAAGCGGCAGTCAGGGGTGCAGGTGTCCATGGCCGCATGGTGTGAGCCTTGGGGTTGCTTGTGCTTCTGCATGCAGGAGGGAAAAGTATGAGTCTGAACAGAGAAGAAATGACACAGCTGGTGCCTGAAGCAGGTTGAAACTGCACCACAGAAGGAGAGGAGGTCTGTGGGGAGAGGAAGGAGGCAAAGCAGCTGCAGGGGAGTTCCTGAGGCAGGGTGCACAGTATTTCCTGGGAGAGAAATCACCAGTGGAGAGCTAAGCAGTGGGAAGAGAGGTGGGAGAACAGGATAGCAGCAGAAAGTTGCCAAAGCCAGTAAATCTGGAGAGCCTTTTCTTCTCACTGCTCTTGGTGGTTGTTTGAAGAGCTTGCCAGCAGATGAAGCCCTGGGCCCTGGGTACCAGCCACTGCAGAGGAGGCCTCGTGGGGTGGGCAGGCATGCTCCTGCTGCAGCAGACCAGAAAGAAGCTTGGCTTCTAGGCTGCTCCCTCGTCCTCTCCCTGATGTTGAACAAACAAGTGAGAAACCATACTGGAGGGAGGAGGGTAGAGCTGCTGCCCAGCTGTGGGTGCTTTTATAGTGACCACTTCTTCTTTTTTTTAAATGTTTTAAAATCAGTTGTTGTTGGAGTGAGCAGAGTTGGAGAAGTGTAGCTGGTGCCATGATTTGAATAGCACCCTGAGTGAGACTTTTGTGATTCAGCCAAATAGAAGCGTTACTGCAGGACCTTGTAGGACCTAGAGGCCCAGCTTGACACCATGTAAAGCTATTTGAGGTTCTGGAGAGACTGACTGAGAAGATGATAACATAGGCAGTGAGCAATGGGGGAGACTGAGGCACGTGTTGACAGTGTCACCCAGAAGAGCCACAGGTGGAACCCCTGTCCTCCTTCCCTGAAGCCCAACCAAGTAAATCCAGTAAATAACTGAGGTTTTGATCAACTCTTTTCATTTTATTCTACTGCTGGAGATTTTGCATGTGGCTATGATACAGTTACATGACTCAGATGAGCAGTAGCATGGTGTGAGCAAGGCGTTTTCTCTGACAAAGAAAGGTGGAATATCTTTCAGAGTAGATGTTTGTTTTCTTCTTTGTGGTGGCTATACATCATCCAGTGTTTTCCCCTTCATATTGTGTTGTTTCATCTCGTGTTTCGTGCTTGAGATGTTGTGAGAGGAGTGAGTGATGTTATGTAACTTTCTTATGTTCTAAAAGTGACTGTTAGTTTGATAAAGCAGTTGACTAATTAGTAAATTACCCATTGTTGTTTAAAATACTTGCGCTGCAAAATGTAAATGAAAAAAATTTCTCCACTTGTCAGTATGAAAAATGACAATAGCAAAAATAATACATAGGACATCTGCTCTGATTTTTTTAAAATTTAAAATGCATTTAAAGCAGATGTTGCAGAATTTGAATGGAAATCGGACTAGAGGGAAGAACAAAACATAGCTGTTTACCTTTTATGAAGTCCCATTTTTATGGTTAACATGGCTAGCAATATCTGACTCAGTGCCTGTATTTTTCCACTGTTTGTAGCAGAATGAACCGAATGTTCTTAAAACTGCTGCTATGTCAGCACGACATATAGTTTCAATATTAAAGAAATAATTATTGGCGAGTCAGAATTTCGGGATGTTTTCTGATGTTCTCTCCCTTTGCCTGTCTTGTCCTTCCAGGAGAATACATAAAAACATGGAGGCCGCGGTATTTTCTTCTCAAGAACGATGGCACATTCATTGGCTACAAGGAACGACCGCAGGATGTCGACCAACGGGAATCACCTTTAAATAACTTCTCAGTAGCTCGTAAGTGTTTCTGCTTGCTCCCTCATTCAGTCTGGGAGCTGATGTCCTCTAGGAATCACAGCGCTGGTAAGCTGCATCAGTACCATTCAGATCTGCCCAGACCAGCGTATCTAAACACTAAATGTGTTTGTTTGGAGTATTTCTCAATAATGACTGTGATGTGGAGGTTTGATGTTCTGCTTGTTTTGCAGTTTTCTACTAATTCACCGTTTCTGGTTATAGAATAAAACAGGTTTATTCATTAATATTTTGCATGTCTGTTGCTCAACGAGTTGCTTTAAAGCGAAAATTAACTCGGGCACTTGTCTCTGTACTTGGCAGGTAGGCGTAGCCGAAGCATTTCAGCCTCTGTTCTGCCACCAGATCTGGATTCAAGTGGCGTTGACATAGGTCAAAGTTATTTGATTGTTGACATAAAAGAACATGGAGTGAACACTGCTTTTAATGAAAGACACTCAGTTTTTCTTAATTTTTTGAACACAAAACCTTATTTTTTTTTATTAGAACCAACAAAAAGGTTTGGAAATCATAACATCTTCTAACCTCTGCACTCTGTCCTGTGAAAACATTTCCGACTTTGCTCAGGTGCTGCAGCATAGGATGTGATAGAAGAAGCTGAAGATAATTTCACCTATCTTGCTCATGCTTTTAACCTTTTGCTGTAGAATTCCAGCTTTTATTTTCTCCCATTCTTAATCTTTCCTATCTCACGATCTGCCCGTGTCTTGTTCCACCACTTAAAAATAGATCATTGTGGCACCTGTTATTAGCAATGATGGTTCCGTGTTCCTGGTGGAAACGAAGTTCTGCGGAGAGAAGGGTAGGAGCTTTCCCTCTTCGTTACAGGGTAGCCTGAAATATATGGGGTTCATCTTTATAGTTGACCTTTAAGCAGACAGATTTATTTTGGAACACCCTGGGCCCGGAAGAGGGCTGGGCAGCACTAGGAATTAATGCAAATGTTCCTTTTTTTCCGCTGGTAGCAACATATACCTGTTCTGACTGATGATGGGAATAAATAATGAACATACTGTTGCCTGGTGCCTCTGTGCAGGATGCCAAGAGTGCTTCGGGGGTTTTTGTCTTGTTTTAGAGGGAGAATTGTAGTAGTGTTTTCATTTCACTAATGACATGGTACTTTACTCTTTAGACTGGTATCTCCTTATGGATCAAGAAGGCAAAGAAAAGCAGCAGAAAGCCATTAATTCATAAATTAATTCAGTACTTGGTTAGTAGCCAGAGGCTTTTAACAAATGCACTTTTTGCAGGACATTTCCATCCCGGTGCTGCTAACTGTACTACTTACGGTAATTATTTACTGCAGCCCAGTGCTAAGGAGGAAAAAAGGATGTGTCCGTAGCCTTCTCTTTACCCAAGTTGTTTTCAAAAATGGTGAAGTTAAATCAGTTTTCGCAACAGGAATATGGTGCTTTTTATTTTTTTTTGGCAAATTGAGCCCATCGCTCTTGGCATTTATAGATAAACAAGTTTGTTACCATGGCATCGGAGCATTGTCCAAAAAGACCCAACGCATGCTTGTGGAGTAAGGTGTACCCCTCTAAGAGGGGTTGTGGGGAGGGTGGTGGGTGCAAGGATCTTCCTAGCAGTGGCTCTGGCCGGGTGAACCAGCTGTGTGTCGGGAAGGCCTTGATGATTACGGGGAGGCCTCCCTGCTAATAGTGATTATTGTGGTTTTGGGCTCACTGAAGCAGCTGTTGCCCCACCAGGATTTAATTTTTCATGTAGGCACTGGCACGCAGTGCTGCCAGCAACTGATGTGCGGTTCCCTTCTGGGTACCCTCCGCACTTGTATCATTTGGGTGTGTTTCGCACCACAAGTTTTCCCTTTGAACCTGCTTGCCTGGTTCTTTCATTTGGCTTAACTTGTTGATTTAGTGTGAGGGAACTCGAGCTGCCTCTGGAGGAAGGCTCAGACCAGAACACAGCTTTTTGCTGCAGAGCCAGCCTGCAGAAGCCTCCTGCCAGGGAAAGGTGGGGGGAATTTAGCTTAAACACTTCATAAAAATTCATCTTTTTTTTTTTTTCTCTTTCAAGAGACCATGATAGCCCTGACTTTTTTGTTAATTAGTGAACTAGATTTTTTTTTTAAATGAGATGGCAGGCCGTCTCTGTCAGTCTGTTCTTTGGAAGTGGTCCCATGTTTCTGATTAAAATCTTTACCCTCTTTTGCTGTAAAATAACGTAGGCTTTTTTATCGTTGCAAGTAAAAGGGGCTTTTTTTTCATGACTAGGGGACTCTTCTTACTTATAGTGTAAAATTCATATTAAGTGATTTTGTCAACCCATGAGAGACAGGAAATATTCAATTCAGGAGAAAACAGTGAAAGAAGATAACATCTAATGATGATCTGTCTTTTCCCTTGACAGATATGAAGAACATATTAGCAATAAATACAGAGTGTGCTTTCCATGTGCTTAGCAGTCTCTTCTTTCTCCTACACTAGCCTTTTCCTTTCAGTCTGTGAGGGTTTTTATTGTACATTTTTGAAAACTGGTTTACAGGGCTCCATTTAAAATAGCCTTATATCTGTGTTTGTCATTTAATTATCTGTGTTAGGAGTTTATTTTCCCTGGAAGTTACCTATTGGTGGTTTGTTTAAAAAGAAAAAAAAAAGCAAAACTTCTAGAAGGTGGTGCCTGAGCATTTGACTGTGATTTTCGAGTCATATTTGTGTTTGTGTTCTGTACTTCACCACTAGTAAGACAGAAGGAATAAAAAAGCCTGTACCTAAATAGTTCTGCTCCAGGGACCCTGCAGATAAATAACCAATAGAGCAGAGCCTGTGTTGTAAATCTGCGAGATAAGTAGCCTTCATACCGATTGTAATCTCGGATTATCATGTATGTCTGCCTATTAGGTTGTAAGCCTTTAAAACCATATAGCTGAGAAGAGCAGTATATTGTGAAAAACCACGTGGAGAGAGAGGCTGTTCCTGTTAGAAAGAAGGGATTATTTCTCTGACTGTCAAAAAGGAGCGTGGACTGTGGTGGTTTTGTTGCACAGCTGAAAACATAATTGCTCAACAATATGAGTGCTCCTTTTGGGACAGGACTGTGTGTCTGCAGTCAAGCTTTTATCATGGGGCACGGGATGGTCAGACAGTGGGCAGATTTTCTGTGTCTACTGTTGCTAAGGCCACCTTAGTCCAGATCTGTAACTTGGGGCTCATGGCTCCTGGCTTTTGTCGTGCTGAGCTGTTTGGGTGTGAATTTACCTGGTGGTGCTACCAGAAAGGGAGCACTTCAACATAATATTCTGTTTGTCTTTCCAAAATTCTGTGTATTCGTTATTCTTCTTGCCTGATTTACCTTTTTTCTATCCCCCTCCCACCCCCCCATCCCCTTCCTTAAAGAAACCAAGACAGGAATGAGAAGGATTCTTCCTTGACGTTATTGTTTTAAAGTGTGATGTCATTATATAGGGAGCAGAGTTTGACACTTCCATGGCAAGTAATCTGCCTTTTAGCTTAAGTGCTGGGGAAGCAAATATTGTGACATTTTAGAAAGTCACCAGGATAATACTAAGTGTCTTTCAAATACAAAATGGTAATTTACATTTGAATGCCTTGGTGTCTATTCCTGTTAGGAACAATTTCTCTGTCCTGCTTACTTTAAAAGACCAAATGCCAGGAAAGAATCAAGAGGTTCTTTAGAGCAATTTAAATAATTTTTAACAGACTGCTGCTTATAGTACTTACTTTGTTGCAAGTGGGGAATACTTATGTTGGCCTGTTTGACGGGAAAAACTGTCTTCAAAGTGGGTAAGTGACCCTCGGCTCACATTTGAAATGTGAAAGTTTTTATAGCAGAACACCCAAACATGCCATGAATCAGACCTAATATTATAAAGCATCTGTATCTGTGTTCTGCTGTAGTGGTGCATGTTGCAGTACATGATTATAGAAGGCAAATTTGGTGCTTCCCTAGCTTGCCAACTACAGTAAAGAGCACATAGTCACTTTTAAAGGAAAGAAAAAACCTACTGCTTCATTGTCTTGTTGATAAAATCCATGCGATTGTCATATATGGGGAGAACAAAGTGGTAGCTTTGAACTTTCTGAAACCTATGTGGTACAACATTTTGGTAAGGCAATTTAAAAATAAAGCCTTCTGTATTTCTTGATATGCGCTGTTATGATTGAGCAGGGTAATTAGACAGCATATTGTTCACTAAACAAAACACTTCTATGTGACATACTTGAATTATAGTGGTTATTAACTGACAAATCTCTATTTTTCATCTTGCTGTATGCCTTAAAGATTGCTGGATCAGCGAGCTTAACAAGTATCAATGGACAGTGCTGATTTAGGGGAAAAGTGGTGATGTTTAATGGGTCCCCTTCTATGACAGAATATGCCTTGTGTGGTTTATTATGCTGAAATTAAATGGTTAAAGATTAGAGTTCATGGCTAGTTTAAATATCTGTGCTGCTACTTCAGAATACTTAATCTGAGCAACTAGATGTTAATTTAAAGACGGTTTTAAAAAAGTAAGCAGAAGCTCTCTGTTTATTTCTTCATCATGTTGCAGTTGTGGATAAGTAGAGGAGAACAGCTCTGGATTTGCTTGAGGTTAGAAATAGTCAGATTTTCTGCTTCAGGTCTTCAGCCACATTCAGTATCTGTTAGGGCTGCATTGTTCATGCTCCTGGAGGAGAACCTCAGCCTTCATCTCATCACATTAGGAAGACAAACATGGGAGGCAGAACAAACAACAGCAACAATAAAAGAAGAGCAACTAAGTTAAGGTGGATGATCCGGTAGCAGGAATGCCATCTCTTTTAGTTGAATTTAGCAGAATGGGGCTTACTGGGCTGTGCCAGCTCGGGCAGTTGTATCCAGCCTTAACTGCTGTTCTGCGAGAGAGGATGGAGGTAGCTGGAAGGCTCCATGTGTCGCGCTGGGTCGCTCTGCGGAAGGTCTTTAATCTCAGTGAATGAAGGAGTGCTGCTTATTGCACTAAAACCTTCTCATGACTCATTAATAAACTTTCCCTTATCTAATTGCGGTGCTTTAGTAGGATGCAGTATAACCTCAGCGAGCTATTCAAGAAAAATTAGATTTGCATGTAATGAAAAATGAAAAGTTATTCATCGAAAAGCTTATAATTCCAGAAGCAAATGAGGCATGAAATATATTGCCAAAAATATGGCACCCAAACCCACTGACGATAAATATTTTATCTTGGTGCTAATTAAGAGCTTGAATTTAAAACTGAGCATTCTAAATTTTCGCAATAATAAAATTAACCTAATGATACTGGTGTAGCCTTAGTAATGTGTGCTGTTATTCTGGCTGGATTCTGTCCTTGACTGGCACATTGCTATGGTGGAGGATGTTTGTAGCTCCAGCAGTAAGCTGAAATTTCTCCTTGTCTTCATAGTGCTTTTTTATTTACTTGGAAGTTGATTTAGAACCTGAAGAGCAAATAATAGCAAGCTTGTGGTTTCATTAACTACATGGGAAAGTTTAATGTAAGAAAAAAAACCCAAAATGGTCTTTTTTTTTTTTACCCCTGCTCGCTTGGTGTCTTAATTTGACTTTCCTTTAACAGGAGCCATTTAATGAGCATTAGATTTTCTTTTGAAATAAATCTGAAAAATGTGGTGTTTTGGCTTCTGTTGTTGTCTCATTTGTTTTCTGTTGTTTCTCAGATCCTCTCTTTTAGCATAGCCAGTGTCCCCTGAATCAGGTGCCTGTTTCAGGCCTAGATTTGAAGGATAAATACTTGTGACATCCTATAAAGCTTAAAACAGTAGGTGTGATTTTTCAAAAAAACCCAAAATTAATGCTCAGCTCAGGAGAGAGCATTTTTACAAAGCGGTGTTTCTGCACGTAGCTGGACTTCTGTGGCCTTTTTAGGTTGTGCTTAAATACTGGCAGTGGTGGAGGCTGTTAGCTGCCTGACCGTGCAGCATCTGACCTTCTGGCAGCTGTCCTGAAGGCTTTGGAACGGGGTCTTTTCTGGGGGTGCCTCTGCAGTTTGATGTTCCCTCTAGTGTTTGAAGACTGGAAATGCCGAGTCTAATCTTCCATTAGGTTGTTGCAACATGACCAAACACGCTCTCTAGCAACACCTTGAAAGCCAAGGAAGGGATTTCATGTCAGGAAAGTCAAAAGGAGGGAATGTGGGGGCTTGGCTTTGGTTTTGGTGGATGTAATTGCTGCATTATCAGCTGACTTTGTCCGAGTGCTCTGCTCTGGGTGACCTTTGGAGTGCAGGACCTGAGTCTGAATGGCTTCTGTGTCATCACATCACATTTCTACTCAGCTCTCTGGGCAGACCAAATGTGGAGCCTGTCTAAGCAAAATTTGATTGCTTAGATGACTATCTCCCAAGATATTTATTGGTTTCATCAACACAGTAAATTGTCTGAAGTCTCCTAAAGAAGTACTTAGAGAGATTTCTATGTCTGATTAATCGCAACAGTTTGCTGGATAAGAATAAAGACAAATGATTATTTAAACCTGCTTATGTACCATGACTCTTTCTTCCTTGATTGTGGTAGAGTGCCAGCTGATGAAGACAGAACGACCTAAACCAAACACATTTATCATTAGATGCCTCCAGTGGACCACAGTAATTGAAAGAACATTTCATGTGGAGACTCCAGAGGAGCGGTATGTTTCATTCATATTTAATACATAAACTACTTGCAAAAGCAGATGCAAGTGTTCAGCATTAATAGCAAGTCTTTGGCTGAAGCTCTTATTTATCAGTTGATGTACGTCTAGACTGAAAAGCGACAAATAATTTTTGAGTGCTTCAGTTTTAGTGCATGTTTTAGGATGAAAGGTACCTTAAAGGGTGTTTCAGAGAGTGGATTTTGAGTAGTATTTGTAAATGAAATGTTGGTAGGTTGGGTCTCCAAAATGGACAGGTGCAGGTGTGTAACAGCACACAGGTAGTTATTTCTGGAAACTCGGGGTTCATTTCTCACTGGAAGTGTAGTGGTATGTGAAATGAAGGATTTCTGACATGAGAGTTTCTGGAAGGGTGGGCACAAGTTAAGCAGAATTCAGATGAAGCTGAGTTGTATCAAAGTACTGACCTTTTAAAGTCTTTTTAGACATCCTTATTTTTAAAGGAAAAAAGTTAGTTGTATCATTGCTGATTGCTAATCTTCTATGCAAATTAGATAATAAAGGTGATAGTTATCTGCTGCAGGTGCAGATTTCTGTTTCAGCTGTTAGGAAACAAAGCAAAGAGCATGTGTTCTGTGCTCTCATCATTGGAGAATTGATCTCTTACCTCTAGCAGTTTTCCAGCACAGCTATTCTACAACTACAGAGTATTTAAATATTTACTTGCTCTTCAGGAACTGAACTTAAATTATTCCAGTGCCATTGCCCTAGGAGAAGGGATATTTTAAAACCCTCGTCCTCCCTAGATATGATACTGGTGCATGTTTCTTTTTAAGATCACTAAATTCTGCCTAATATTCTCTGCTTTTTTTTTTTTGTAGCCTCTGCATGCACTGATTTAAAGAAGGTTCCTGTTTGTTGCATTTGATTTTATTACAATGATCAGAAGAAGGTGAAATCAAGCTAAAAGCAACGAAAAATGAACTGGTCCTTGTTTCTTTTAGTAGCTTTGTGGTCAGTGACCCTAAAAGGAGTGAATAACAGTTTCCACTTGGGGGAAGATTGTGTTTCAGTCCTGTTTTGTTCCCTCCTAGCCAATTAAGTCAGCTTTGTGACACTTCAGGGCTCAGGGTGTTAGTCACCTCTGTTGTGTACATTCAAGACATAGAAGCTGAGGGTGAAATTCTCTTCTCCCACAAGTCAAAGATAACTCAGTTCAGGGGGACTGAGATCTCCACTGAGTCAGTAACAAATCTCAAAAGAGATGTGAAGGTAGATGCCTTTGGCTTTCTCTGTGCCTCTAAAAGCAACATTTGCTTTTTGAAAGGAATGAAGGGATAAAAATACAGAAGAAGTTCTTTTTCTAATAGTTCTCAATATGAAAAATGATTAGTAAATAAAGGAATGTGTTTGTGATGGTGAATGGAGAAGTCTCTGGTGGGTGTGTAGGGAGAATGTTCAGAATGTTTAGTGTTACCTTGCTGCCCCAAACAGGGCCGGATATTGCACGTTCAGAGAAAATCCAAAATAAAAATACACAGGGTAGGAAAGAATTTATGTGTAACTGATGCAGTTTTTATTAGGATCTTGTGTTGGGTGCTTTTTCCAGTGGACTTTGCTGCCTCTATGGAATGATTGCCCTCTTCCACTTATGTTCAGATGCGATATTTTTTTATTTTTATTTTTTCCCTAACCTGCTACTTCACTATATAATTTCATAGAACCAGTGAAAAATTTGGCATTGATTAGGGTGGCATGGCTTCATTGCAGATTTTGCATGGAGTTGTTCAACAGTGGCTCCCGTTCCTGCTGTAGTAGCAAAGAATTTACCTGGGCTGTCCTTGGCAGAAGAGTTTAGCAAGTGTCCAAAAAATATCAGCTAAACCCATCCTAAAGCCCTGTAAGACCTTAAGAGTTATATGCTTTATGTTCAATAAATTTGCAGTGAAATGAAGTGAAGGCCAAGAACTTTCACTTCAGTAGTTTCCAAAGGTGTGAAATTTCCCAAAGGACACTGGAGTGGAAGTTGGCCTCCACAGGAGTTGAAGGGTCAGTATTAGAGCACCCACTGCTGAAACAGCTGTAGAAACTTTATCATAATCAAGACCTGTGCCTAAGATAAAATGTCACTGCTTTTGCTGACATGCTGCTAAAATTTACCCAGAAATTGCTGTACTTCTGTCAACATCTTTGCAACAGAGGAGTAACCTAAGTATCCTGGGCTTTAATACCTTCTCCTAGAACACCCTTGCCATTAAAATTCGGGATATGTGTGCGAGGAGGTGGCATAGTGCCCCCAGCAGTTGGATATATGTGTTTCAGTGCACCATAGGAATGCAGTAACTGTGTTTAGTTGCTTTGTGCTTCATGGGAGCCTTTTGCCTTTTGGTTTTGACAAGTCTGGTTTTGTTATGTAAATCTCTGTATCACCAGGTCACCTCTTGAGCTGCTGACTGAATGCATATTAGAAATTCTGTTGTCTGAAAAGTTTATAATGTATCCAGACTGGGAGGAGCTCGGTTGTCTCTTGTTTCTAATACGATTAATAAAAATACATGTTAAAAGTGCTCTTAAAAATTTAATTTTACATTGCTTAAATTTGCACGTAATTCATTGTATGTTGCATTGGTTCATCAGAGAGAGCATTATTTGCTCTGTATTCCTTGGTGACCCTTGCCATGGCAAACAGTAATCTAAAGTCACAAGTAATGAATGACTTTGCTTATATTTTGCCAGGGAGGAATGGACAAAAGCCATCCAAACAGTAGCAGACAGCCTCAAGAAGCAAGAGGAAGAGATGATGGATTTTAGATCTGGCTCTCCTAGTGATAATTCAGGTGCTGAAGAAATGGAAGTTTCTATGACAAAGCCAAAACACAAAGTGGTAAGTGAGCATAGCAGGAATAACAGTATTCTTTAGGTCTTCTTGAATGTAGACAAGAAATAGACATTGGGACACATCTGCTCCCATAACAGTTACACAGCTGGGTTTTAGATGAAGCTTCTGGAGGAAATAAATGTCTGAGCTGAGCAGGTATCAGGCAAAACCTGACTGGGTCCACCAGAGTTCTGAGTTCAAATATCCTTACTGCATGTCTTTCAAGGCCAGCTCAGGTCTGGAATTGGTTTGCCTATTGTCCTGTGGTACAGAGCCTGAAATCATAGCCCCTGCTGGACCGTGTGACTGTGTAAACTCTTTGCAGGCTGGTGCAAAGATGCTCCAGTAGATTTGCAGGATTTAGGGTGGGTCCAGATTAATTGCTTCAGATTAAGGATTTAGGCTAACTCCCAGACTGCACTGTCTGTCTGTAGTGTTCCTAGAGCTCGGGGTTTTGCATCAGGCACAGCATTGCACAGGGCTGGCTCAGCAACGGCCTTCTATGAAAGGAGATGTGCTAGAGATCTTTGCCCTGTGGAGCCCTTCTAGGTAATTGTCTTGAACCTCTTATTTACTTCTTTCTACCTCCCCCGTGGTCTCCTGTTTGGGTTTCCATTTTCCAAAGCATTCCCATCTGCTCTTGTGGGATTTAATCGATGGAACCTTCTCCCATGCAAATGCTATGTCTGTGGATTGTACCAAGGCACTTCTTTGTGTCCTTATCTCACCATTGCCATCCCCACTTAATTTCATCAGTTTGTTTCATTTGGGGGAAAACGGGTGAAGTTTTTGAAGCAAAAAGATAGCCAGTGTCATCAATAAGTATGTGTGCCAGCCTTGTGTCACGTCAATGGTTTCAGACTGATCTGGGTGGGTACTTAGATGTCACTCTGAACTGCAGCTGCCATTTGACTTCTGTGTCCTTGACTGAACAGATGCCGCTCTTGTTGAGTGGCTCTTCGAAGAGATCCAAGGGCCACCTCAGTCAAATACACACATTCTTCTGAGACAGTGACTGTCTCTCTCTGGGCAAGTTAGTCAGGATAGTCAGAGTGATTGCTGGGGTCCTGGCATCAACTGTCCTGAACAATTAGCAGAAAGTCTCAGCCAGCTCTAGGGAAGAATATGGAGGAAGTTTTGCTATTGGGAGCATTTAAAAATTTTTCCCCAAGTGAGGCTGCAGTAGCCTTTGGCTGTGTAAGTCTCACTATTGCCATGTTGGCAATGGTCATTGATAGGACAGCACAGAGATTATCCTCAGCCTGCAACAGATTCTGATTTTCCCCAGCATTTTTCCTAATGGTGAAACAAATAAGAGCAAGTCGCTTAATATGCGAGGCAGTCGTTTTGCCTGTGGGTTTTGGTGCTGCTCAGTGAAGCACAAGAAGGCTGGTCCCCTGGAGAACATCAGAAAAAAGGTGTGGGTTTAATCCCTGGAATCAGAGCAACATGTGCCTTTTGGTGAATGTCTGCACCAACAGAGTGGTTGAAGTGTCTATGTATTAATAATAATATGTTGAGTGGTATTTGCACAATTGAGTGTTGAGTCATGGGAAAGAACATTCTGTTAATGGAAAGCTTATGGTTTTCCCTGAGTAGTTTGATTGATTATCTTTGGGAGTGCACTGGTATTTATTTTTATGGAAGAATCATTTCTGCCTCTGAGTTCTACTAAGCAAAAGGATTAAAAAAAGCACCATGTGCAATATCTGCAATGTATTCTCATGTGAATGAGAAAATCTAGTTTGAGAATGATATACTTGTTAGTTCATGTAATTCAGTTCTCGTTTATCTGTATCCTCAACAGACCATGAATGAGTTTGAATACCTTAAACTACTGGGAAAAGGCACTTTTGGAAAGGTCATTTTAGTTAAAGAAAAAGCAACCGGACGGTATTATGCTATGAAAATTCTGAAGAAGGAAGTTATTGTAGCAAAGGTGAGTAGCTGGGAAACTTGGAAATGCGGTTCACCCTTCGTACAGCCTTTGGGAAAGTCATAACAAGGATTCCCTGAGTACTTGTAAATAATTGCTCTGTTAGTGTTTGAAATGGACCTCTGATCTGGGGCATCGCTTTGCTGATTCCCTTCTGCTTGTGTTTCAGGATGAAGTAGCACACACGCTGACAGAAAACCGTGTTTTACAGAACTCACGGCATCCATTCTTAACAGTAAGCATTTCTCCCTCTGCTGAGGGTAACTTGACATCATGACAACCAAGACTTTCCTTACTCTTCGTTATTTGTATAATATATTTCAGATCTGTGTTTTCAGAGCAGCTGTGTATTTTTGTACCATTCCATTTTTGGGAAGCAGAAATTAAAATGCTTTTTTAAGTCTTGTGATTCTTGCAGAGCAGGTCCTCGGTACCTCTTGAAGACAGTGTTTCAGGGTGTGGTTTGACTTTATGGCTCACCCATTTAATGGCTTGCTGTATCTGAGAGAAGTATCTGCTTTCCTTGTCCTTCGAATGCTTGGTCTCCTTTTTGTAGCAGAGATCAGGGTGACCCTGATCTTGTGACAGACGAGTTCAGGAAGATACAGTGGTGGAAAAACCCTTTAATTTTACCTTTGTTTTTTAAGCTCCCAGAAGCAGCTCACTGTGGAACAGAGTACTGGTAATGCCAGTCAGAGGGTAGTGGTGAGAGCATAGGGAAGAACAGGACTGTGCTTTATCTGCTGCTTTTCTTTCAGATGGCTTAGCTGTAAAATCAAACCATACTCTCAATTTAGACCTCCTATGCCAGCAGTTTTTCTGGCTTGAGTTCAGATAGCTAAGTTCCACCTCAAGACTTTGTTTCCAGTATTTATTACAAGTTGGCTCTGGATTGTTTCCAGCCACCTAAGCCCTCTAGGAGACCTGTGTAAGATCCTGGTTGTTTCTTTTGTCCAGGTACACAAGGGCTTAACTGGAATTTAGACTTTTAAGCGTGGCCTCTGGAAGTAAATATTGGCTATATTGGGTATAATCAGGTTTGTTGGCGTGTCTAAAACCTGATCCTCCTTCTCTCTGCAAAAATATGACTGGTTGAAAAATGCCACCCCTAGTAATGAAGATGATGATATCATGTGTAGTATTTTCTTTTTAATGCTTTCATAAACCCAAATATCTAAAACAGGGGCTGTCTTGAGAAGTCAGCTGCAAGATTAGGTTATGACCAAGAAACTTAAGACTGCGGCAAACAAGTTGATGTTACGCTTGCAACAGGAATACACATGACAGGACTGTACAAAGGCACCTTGTGATGCTCCATCACACCCCCTGTCCAGTCTGTTTTTGTGAATTGCTCACAAATTGATACTGAAAGCATTGCTCAATCCTCTGGCAAGCTGTCAATGGGAAGCAGTTGCAGGCAGCAGGGCAGAGACCAAGGGGCTGGTGTGTGTAAATATCTACGTGTTTCATGTAAAAGGGCTTGTAGCCACTGTGGTGAAACCTTGTGCTCTGGGGTTTGGTTGTGGCCTCTTGTCTGTGAGATAAAACTGTGGGAGCTCGTGGCCTGGGAGGAAACTTCAGAGCTGCTATCAGTACGTTTTGTATCATTGCTGATGGGCTGGGACTTTGTTTCACAGCATTATAGATGTTACTGATAGCTTTTGCAAGGGATGGTTTTAAGGTTTTATTAAATGTATTTAATGAAATAAGTTGGTGGTGGACCTGTCCTCAGCTGCAACAGGAGAGTGTAAGTATTCTATAAGATCCAAGGACAAAAAGTCCGCTAAAATAGAAATTTTCATGTCTTATGTTTCTAAAAATCTATTAAAAATGCTTTTAGAACTGTCATTGTAATCTGTCTTCTAAGTTTGGATTTAAATCTGTTTCAGGCTTTAAAGTATTCCTTTCAGACACATGACCGTTTGTGTTTCGTTATGGAGTATGCTAACGGAGGGGAGGTAAGGGAAATGTAATAATGTTTAATACTTTAGGATTTTCCTATATTGCTACTAATTCTGCTTGACATTACTTAGCTAAGGTCCCTGTTTGCAAGTCTAATTAATGTAAGCTGTCCCAGTTAAACAGAGCTGTTGCAGGTTTAACTAATGCTAAGAATTAAGACTCTTAATTTTCTTAAGTCTGTTTATAGACAATAGAGGTTTTGGGTGTAGGTTCATATTTTATATCACAGCAACATACTGTAATCTGACATTGAGTAATTCAAGAAGGCAAGATTGCTTTCTAGTTGCTCTTCAGACAACTTTTAATACTTTTTAATTAATGTTGTGAGAATATGTTACTTTGGAGGGAGAACTAGAAGCAGCAAACTACTGTAAGACAGTTAAGAAAAAGCTGGAATATTAATGTGTCTAAATCATGCATCAAGAAGGTCTCTTCCAACCTTAATGATTCTATGATTCTAGAAGCTGTAGTTTTAATACGTAATTGAAGTTCAATCAAAATGGGTTTTCATAATTTTCTTTATATACAAGAATGTGCAGCACACAATTGGTTATCAGTGTGCATCTGTGAATATCAGATATAATTGTGTTGTCATTTAATGCATGATTCTTTTTAACACATTTGGGAACACAGCTGGATGAGGGTGGGAAGGGGTTTTCTCTTTGGTAATATCGCATTCCAGGCAGTATGGTCTGCAAAGCACAAGGCATAACTCAGAAGCACATGCAATCTAAAGGTAACAAATTATTGTTCTTGTAGTTGTTTTTCCATCTGTCGAGGGAGCGTGTCTTTTCTGAAGACCGGGCTCGTTTTTATGGAGCTGAGATTGTTTCAGCACTGGATTACCTGCATTCAGAGAAGAATGTGGTTTATAGAGATTTGAAGGTATGTGGAAAAATAATTTCATAGGGTTTTTTTGTTTTGGGCATTTTGTTTGTTAGTCACAAAAGCAAATGAGCCTGAACTATAAGAAAGACTTTCCTGGCTGAACTTTAATGCAACAGTTACTGCAGCTGTTGGACCTGACTTTATAGGATGTCTAAAGATTGCCTGAGAGCTTGTGTAATGCATTTATTAGGACCCTGGCAGAATTTCAGAGAATGTGAATGGGTTCTGAGCTATTTGGGTTGCATTTTCACTTGCCTGCTTATGTTCTAAGAGAAACCTTGCTGGCTCTTCTGTGTGGTGGAACATAGTCCTGGGCTCTTCATCTCGGGTCTTACCAGATAGATGCATATTCATACTGGGAAAATAAACCTCCAACCAAACAAGAAATCTCCGGGCAAGCAAACTTGGGAAATTCTTCAGGAAAATGCAACAGTTGTGTATTTTTTTTTCCCCGAGTGTTTCTGGGAGAGGATGAGGGGATACTGGGAGTTCATTTAGGAGCAATCTAAAATGAAACATGCTATGTAATATCTTCAGGCTATGTCAAAGTAATTTTGGTATTCTTGCTGGACTTTGTCTCCCATATCACCATGATTCCTTTGAAAGTGCACTTTATTTCATACAGAGTGGAAACTCTGTCGTGAAATCTGGTTTTCTGAAATATTAGTGGTGCAGGCTAGGATGAATACAATGTGCCGTGTAAATGTATAAAGTGATTCTCATGGAAAGGGGCACTTTGGAAGTGGTTCCTTAGCTTTGCATTTTATTTTTTTTTTTGTTCACTATCAGTTACTGGTATGGAATATTTCATAAAACCACTTAGAGTAAAAGCAGGGATGAAGTTGTGTGAGGAGGAATACTTAATATATTTTTAAAAGAACTGGCATTCTGTTGGTAATAATATTGTAGAAGCATAAATACAGTATCTACATTCTATGTTCTTGCTGTACATATGATCAGTTACCCAAAGACTGAGAATTAGTTACCTGACATTGCCTAAAGAACTAGGAAAGTGATACAAATGTATATTTACATCACATGTGCTTTGGCAGCTACTGTGGTTCTGACCCCAGGGAGAATGAGGTTGAAAACTGACCCACAGAAAACTGTGTCTTTCCTTGACTTGCTCAGGAGCATGGTGTGTTATATGTAATAACACCTTTCACTTGGATTTTTTTCTCAGTTGGAAAATCTTATGCTGGATAAAGATGGACACATAAAAATAACAGACTTTGGACTATGTAAAGAAGGTATCAAGGATGGAGCAACAATGAAGACTTTCTGTGGCACTCCAGAGTATCTTGCACCAGAGGTATGTTTATGTTGGCTATTGTATTCAATTGTATTTTTAAATGCCATCCGTGATAGCAGTAGTGATACAGAATGATTCTGTGCCATAATGTGTTCATACAGTAACTACTATTACATAACACATACTGAGAATCTTTTATTCATCATGTTCTGGGACATGTCTTTAGCATAACGATGTGTGATAATTTTTGGGCAGGGTAATGTCTTCCTTCCACTTTAGGGAATATTTACATTTTACTGGAGCAGTGCTTTCTTCTTATGCCAGATACCTAATTTAAAAAAACCCTTTGAAATCACTGGAAATGCTACTTGTTTAAATAAAATACTAGTAGTAAAATACTACTGTGTGTGGGCCTGTTTGAAAGCTGTCAACAGGTAAAGAGGTGTAAGTATTGTCCAATCTTTTTACTCTTTGAAGACAGTAAGGTGGCATGTTTTCAAAAACAGGACAGACCAAACTTTTTTTGCAGTATTTAGCATGGTATACATGAAAAATGCCAACTGTCTTGTGACTGTAAGAGCATGAGACGTTTCTCAATGTGAATTTGAACTTTTCAGAGGAAGTAAATCCAAGCAGGAGATCTCAGTCCCAAAACTGTGTGTTTAGGGGATTTTTTGATACTTTTTAAAAAAAAAAAAAAAGTGTAAAATGCAAATGTGTGCTTGCAACTTTCATCCTAGAAATTCTCCTTTGGAGAGTTGTGCAACACAGGTGGCGTTAGAGCCGTGAGTGCGTTCCGGGCAGATCAGCAGGGAAGTTGTGTGATGGAGGATGTGTACATGGTATGTTGCAGGCAGACGCTGGTGTTCTCTCCCACGCTCGGAGCTGTCTGGAAGCTGACTCGCTGTATTAGGAGGGCACGGAGCCTGAGCTAACACGGTGTGTGTGCCTCACAGAAGGGCTCGTTGCCTTGCAGCAAGCGCTTTGCTACCCTGGTGTTAAGGCTTCCATCCAGCTCGGAGCACAGGCAGAAGCAAGTCTTGGGCTGCTGGCAGAATATAGATTCTTGGCATAGCCAGGATGTGGCCTTTCTCCGAGGTGGGGGGCTCGGGCATTGCAAACCTTCCTTGAGTTGGAGTACACAGAAGTACAAAGTATGGAAAAGCAAAGTGAAGGAGGAGGAATGTTTCTGCTGAGAGCTGATGTCTTTGCCGATCAGTGCTTTTGTGCTCTCTGCATGCAGTGTGCTCTTGTTTTTTGTTTGTTTGTTTTTTGTTTTATTTTCTTTTGTAACTCCCAGCTGCTTTCAAGGGCCTCCAGTCTCTTCATAATAATGAAGAACGTGGGCACCTGTCAAAGTAGCTTGCAGCAAGGAGGTGGAGCCAGTCTCATGATAGCTGCCAGCTCTCCATGGATCACCAGAAGTCTTCAGTGAATCTAAATTGGGGTCTGTGCACCATAATTTGAGATTTACTGATGCAGGGAGTAATTAGCAGCATGACAGAGTGTTTATTATTCATAAACATGGCTTTTATTTTAGCTTCCCTATTAAAATCAATTGCTGAAGTTCAGTTTCTCATCAAGGGTTTTACGAAGAGTCTAAAAATACTTATTGTTTTGGGTTTGGTTTTTTTTTTAACTTGGAATGTGGGGATTCCCCATGCAGGTTTTATGTTGTTCTTTCTGTTATATTATTTGCTCTTAGTTTTCTTTTTAATATTTATGATGAGTTGGCTCATCCAAACCCTGAAGGACAAATCCTTTTGATTAACCCAGCTCTCTCCGTTCCTTGCAAAGCCCATCTGTGAGTTGGAGTGTTAAATTCTGGAGGCTTTTGTCATCCAGTCGATAGCGTGCAAAAAATCTGGAAATTGTGCACGAGCGATATTCCGTGCATTTAAGGTCATACATCCCTAAAAGCAGGGGGTCTCGGTCTTCTCTTCGACATTTGTAACTTGAATCCAGCATAGCTGTGTGTTTGTACAGTTGCTGCATCATTGTTTTTAGGTTTGTACTGGAATCTCGTGCATGGATGGCAGTGACTGAACCACGTCAACTCTGATGTGTCAGGTGCATCCACGGCTGTGATGTTTACAGCTGTTGTGTCTTCTCTCTCAAATTCCATCTCACAGCAGTCTAGATCTGCTCGTTAGGAAATTACCATCCTTGAATTTAAGTCAAATGACCTTGTTACTGTACTGCTCCCCAGCTGTCTTGTTGTGTTGCAGTAAGTGATGGGTGTGTGCGATACCTCTTTTTGTCACGCTGTATTTTTGATGCTAACACCATTGCTCTGGTTTGTGCAATCACTGCTATGAGTGTGTGCTCATTGTGATAAAAGCACTTTGAAGAAATAAGCGTTTTATATTCTGTTTAGAATTAATGGAGGTGAAGGAAAGAGTTGTAGCTGGTAATTTAGATTGTAATAGAGAGTATTAAATGCTTAATAAAGTAACATTCAAAGTATTGCTGCATTTTGAAAGTACCTGTAGCATTTATTACATGCACATCAGAGGCCTCTGTGGTTTCGTTTTAATTTGTCCTCTCCTGTTGCATCTCTTGCAGCAGTTTAAAAAAATCAAAATCAAAATCAGGGGCCCTGTGCCTGTTTTATTTTGGGTAACCCGAGTGTAGGGGAGTGCGAACAGGAAGCGCTTACTGAACGGGGTGACTCAGAGAGCAGGAGCTGCATTGTCACACAATATCTCCTGTGAGCTGAAGGGCCACGATGCCTCGGGAAGGACAGGGCCAGCTCCTGGAATCCTGGCCGGCCGGCAGCTGTGTCGGCAGTATACATATACGGGGCAGCTGCAGAGCCAGCTGTCGTTTGGTGTGAATCATACGGCAGGGGATGCTGTAAATAGACCGACGTGGGGTAATCTAATACCTGGCAGCCTTTTGATTTTTACTGCAGGCTCTTTCCCCCGTTCGGATAATTAAGGGAAATAATTAGTGAATAAAGAGGGGCAGAGTGCAAACAGTTGTTACGTGAAGTGTCTCAGTGCTTCTTTTATGTGTAAAACCTTTATCGAGGTTTGTAAGAGGTTCAGATCCTGCCTTTGTTAAACTTGCGTTGACTTCGTTTGGCTCTTTCACCCTTTTAATTTTCAGTGTAAAGTACTCTGAATTACAGCAATGCAAAGCTCACACAGACACCATGCGACAAGAAAACACGGTTTTGGTCTGTGCACAGGCAGTTCAGCTCAGACCCATGAAAAGAGTAAAGATGACAACTAAAACCTGAGGACAGGGCCTGGAACATGAGACTGTTGGTGTCAGCTACAGACAACTGCATGGGAGACACAAAGTCTAGAGAAGTCCTCGTAACATCCACTCCACAAGCCACAAAACACTCCCCACTCCCTTCAGCAACCTTCAGTGCAGAAGATCAGAAATACCCTGGAACAGGACTTCTCCGGAGCAAGCAGGAGAGATTGAGGGCACTGCCAGGGTCCTGAGTCCCTGCCCCAGCGGGGGCTCTGTTAGGTAGAAGTGCCCAGTGGGAGGTAAAAATGAACTGTTTTGGACTCCTTCCACCATGAGACCTGGCACAGGTCCTGACAATTCCTGGGTTTGCAGCCCTCCAAGCAGAGGCAGGAGTGTTAAGAGCTACTGAGCAAGTGCCTTTGGAGGCAGAGGGGAGGAGGGGAAACATTTCCAGACAATTTGGCTGCCATTTTACAGCCTTGCAGCTGGTCAAATGTTAGGAGTGGCATTCTGGCTCTTAGTGTTGAATGTAGATTAGTCACTTGTGGGCTGTCTTTCAGGATGTGCAGAGCCACCCTTTGGGGGGTGCAGGACGATATGAAGATGATGGGGGTGTTTGGCTTGTTGCTAGTGAAGTAACAGGTTGATGGTCTTCTGTCTTCTCCCCATACTGGCTCCTTGGTGGTTTGGGGTTTCTATAAAAAGTTGGAACCCATCTGGAACAGTTTGTGATGAATAAGTGAGAAATTAACAGCTGGTTCTGTAACGTGAGAACAATTCTCAGCCTTTGAGCTTTCAAAAGTTGTGCTTATTGTGACCATAATGTGAGGGAGGGTGGGAGGAAGGGGAGAAGGAAGTTGCCATAATGTACTTGCTGCCTCCTTTTCCCCCTCCTGCTCACCTAGAACATTGAATACCAGTTCTTTTCAAATGGATATTCTGAAGATACTCCACTGCTAGATTGAGCTGTGATGTGATTACATAACCTTGTGTTTGTATCTGGTTTGGGAATGTCTTCTAAAGCCTTTTCCTTACATTTCTGCAGGTGCTGGAAGATAATGACTACGGTCGTGCAGTGGACTGGTGGGGTTTAGGAGTGGTGATGTATGAAATGATGTGTGGCCGGCTCCCTTTCTACAATCAGGACCACGAAAAGCTCTTTGAACTCATCCTTATGGAGGAGATTAGATTTCCACGCACTTTGTCACCTGAAGCAAAATCTCTCTTGTCAGGTTTGCTGAAGAAAGATCCTAAGCAAAGGTGAGACTGTTGCTCAATAGTCACATTTGTAAGCACTCACACCCTCAGAAATGCTAAAATAAAAACAAATCAAGAAAAAAATCCTCTGCTAAAGCTGTCACAAAGAAGTTAATAGTTGTGCTATGCAGAAGTGTGTCTGTGAAAGGGAACTATCTTGAAGACAAGTGGCTTAAAAGTAATGGTTTCTGTGTCACTGTATGAAAGACCTGTATCACCACCCTGGAAAAACAATTGGAAATGGTACTGCAGGAAGGGCTACTGAATGCATGTGTGCCAGCCATTTTTCTTTATTTAAAGTTGAGGAAAGTGTTTCAGACAAAACTGTAGTTTTGTTTCTAATCCATTCAAAATGACCATCCTCTGAGATGCAGCAAGTGGACCTGCTCATTTTTGGTTTAATGTTGACATGAGCTGACGCTGCACATAGCAACACAGAGCAGCTTTGGTGATCAGAAGGCTGAACCTTAGGAGATGATGGCTGCCATTAATGCAAAGCTATAGCCTGGGACTGTTTTCAGTCATAATGAATCCAATGGCTGCTGTGGGCTATAAGCTGCTCTACATGGAATGCTTTCACCTTCTGTACCAGTTTAGGCTGCTGACTGTTTCCTGAATTTTTGGTTAAATCTGTGCCAGTGATTTAGCATTCTGCTTTGGACAGTAGGTGGTGGTGTTTGTACCATGTTTGTGGTGGAGTTTATATCATGCTGAATTTACTTTTCCTATTTCCTCCTTTTGTGTTTTTTTTTCTGTGCTGTATTATTTAAAAAGTAACCCTTGATTTAAAAACAGAAAAAAAACAAAACAAAAAACCCCAAGCCCTAACAAACAGAAAATAGAACAAGATCCAAAAAGGATGTTGACCTTCAGACAGAGATAAACATCAGTTTAAAAACCTGCCATCTTGTCAACTCGGACATCTTTAAAACAAATAATATTGTGACTCTGCCCTGATCTCCTGTCGTGAACCTTCCACTGTAAATGGGCCCCAAATAGGAAATCTTTCATGTGAGATGCTAGCAGAGAGTTCTGGTTTGCTTTCTGATGTTTGTTTAGTCTGTGTGTGTGTGTGCACACAGGAGGAAAATGGTTTTTGTCAGTACATGGATACTTGTAGCAAGGATTTTTTGTCATGACTGTAGGCTATTTCCATCACTCTTTTTGATGGAAAATCCTGCTGAGGTCTTGTAATGCAAATCTGCAGTTTGTACTACCGGAGGAGTCAGCTTAGTGGTGGCATGGGGAACTGGGACCAGTTGTAGTCAGGAACATGGCCAGCCTTGTACAAGGTGGCAACAGCTGCACGCCCCTCCCGAACCCGGTGCCTTCAAGGGGACCTCCAGGAGAAGGTTGTGTAATTGATCAGCAGCCCCCCCAGGCACTGTGCTCTGTGAGCGTGGTTGCAGCCCCTGCCAACGGGATTCCTGTCCAGCAAATTGTGACCCTTCTGTAGCTTATTCAGGTGGGGCCTTTCAATCACTGGAAACACAAGCAGCATCTGCTGTAATTTGTTCTTAAAGGAGCATCTCTGACGAACCCAAATGCAATTTGTTTACAAACAAAGAACACCCACTTGTTTCTAATTACAAGGTTTTCCCAATGCCAATAATTACTCCACAATATGCTCATTTTATACAAATAGCCACTTCTTCACATGGATCTTCTGCAGGCTTGGAACCAACGATGCTCTGATCTGTTGGACAGATGATTTTCATGCTGCTGGTAGAAATTACTATAGACTAGACAAGCCTGCACACATTCCCACAGCTTGCTAATTATACTGGTGCTTCCCAAGCTTTTTGGATCATGAACCATTCTTAAATACTGGTTTCTCACCGTTCACCGTTCACCCAACTTTTTAACTGAAGTTGTGATTCTGCAAATCCCCTGCACTTGGTGGCATTTTGGGCGGTACGAAGAACTGAGCTGGAAGCACTAGGGGTAGAAGTCCCAAGTCCTGGCCTTGTAGTTTTATTTTCTTTTTACTGTGAGGTCTGTGTGCTGGGGTGGGCACCTGGGATACTTGGTAGTTGAGTCATAGTGAATTCATGGAGCCATATTGAAGAAAAACAGCCAGAGAGCTGGGAAAATACATTCATTGGAAGTTAAATAATATGCAGCAGTCTGGTTGACATTAGCCTGTTGATGATGCTTTGGGGAACCTCTATGTAATTCAACAGAAATCCCCTCTTCCACAAAGCCCAGTGGTGGACAGAAGTTGGTGTGATTGTAATGTTGTCTGTGGCAGAAAACATCAGAATTGGCAGCATTTAACAACTGCTGATGAGCTCCAGAATGAGATGGAGGAGACAGCCAAAACCATGAGAAAAGAGAAACTAGGAGATGTTATCCCTTCCCATAAAATCCTCAAAAAAACCCCAACAACAAAAAGGTTGATACAATGAAGCTCAGTGATGAGGATATTTAAGTTAAATATCAAGGAACTAGGAATTGTGACCCATGTCAGTGGACTAAACCTTAGAACTAGCTGAAGTACCTGAGCTGGATATATTAGTCTTTGTACTCTGCGTTCAGGAATACCAGTTTGGTCTCAGACTCACAGGCATATGGGGGAAATGTGAAGAACAATAATTTGCATTCTGCTTTTAATCATGGCTGTTTTCTAAATTTGGTCATATAAAATCTATTTTGTAAGGGAAAAGGAATTTTGAAGTTTCTTTTGGGATTGATATAAGTTTATTAATCTTGTAATGTGAGCCCTGATTTTCCTAAGAAGGAAAAAATCTATTCTGTAAATACTTGCTTTTAATGGGACCTGAAATTCTTCTCCTGCTTTGTGACACATCTCAAATGGAAGGTGGTAATCAGAGCGTTTTTTCACATGTAAAACAGAAAAAAAAGAAAAGGTTTTATTATTCTTTCTCTGGAGATCGAGACTGCAACCTGTGAAAGTGGGCATGGGTCAGAGCACTCCATGTAAACGGGCTGAGTTTAGAGGGGTGGGTGGGTTTGTAATCAGCAGAGCATCTCACGAGCTCTGAATCTTGGCAGGTTTTAAACTTGAGAGAACTTCAGGATGGTTTCTTCTGAATTATGGTCATGTGTTTTCACTATATGCCTTAGTGCTCCCTGTCATAGGTCACGGTTGTTCAGCCTCTTTCAGATGGGGTTTGTCACAAGCTGCTTCATCTACTTTCATCTTCTGCAGTGCTGTTGGACGCTGGCATTTACAATGAGAGGAAGAAGATGCAGCATTTCACAAACACCTGTTAAAAGATTTAATGACTTCACAGAGTTGTAGTTGTGGCTTTGGAGCGATGAAGCTGTCACCAGGCACTGGTGATCAGTCCTTCCAGCCAACAGATATCTGGCACTTTGTTCTTTCTAGTGGTGGTGGCTTTTTCCACATCCAGAGTGCAACTTTGGCTACAGATGCTCAGGAAGATCAAGGGTCAGTTAAACCTTTACCTGAATGAAAACCAAACTCCTTGGTTTTTTTTCCTTGTGAAAGGAGGCAGTTTGTAGTTAAGATCTATGTTTGTGTCCTTTGTTTGTGGTGCTCTGCTATGGGAAGGTTAGATGGCTTGAGCAAACTTGCTCTCAGCTAGGTCTGCAGCCCACACAGCTGCTGCTGAAGTTGGAAGAGATAGAGGTGACAGTCATGGGTACTGGGGGAGCCTGGAAGTGGTCCCAGCTAGCTGGTGGCAGTCAGGAGGAGGTAGCCTTGAATTGATTGCTTGATTAGGTAACCTCTGGTCCTCTTAGGCAGCAGGCTTCGTGCCTTGTGGGCATCCAGAGTTTTGAAACCACGCGTGACAAGTGGCTTAGATTTCCTCTGAAATGTGTGTGTCTCGAGTACAGAAGTGTTTCTGTCTACAGACAACTCCCGTGTCCTGGGTATCACTTGAACTGCAGAGTGCTCATCAAGTCTAGACACGTTTCACCAGGTGCTTTGAGGTAGACTGAGATTAAGCTGTTGTATATGGTAATTTTAGACTAAATTGATTCAGTCCAAAGCTATTCAGAATGAGTTTGGACAAACTCAAATAGTTTATCCATAAGAGATCTAAATTGAACCTGAGTAAACACAAAACACAAATTTAGAGATTTTTTTTTTCCCCATCAGCTTTCTAGAAAACAGTAGTTTAGAGACTTCCCAAGCCTTAGCATCCTCAATCATGACTCCTCCATGCTTACTGATGTTGGGGGGTTGGAGCTCTTCCAATGTTACTGGATCCACTACATCTGTGTTGCATGTGTGTGGTTAATGAAGAAGTGGAGAAGTGAAGCTCATCACAGAGCTGGGAACTGCACTGGGCTTTCCAAAAGTGTTAATCTCTGAGCAGGAAAGCCCCCAGAGACTGTGTGTACAGTCCTTTTCTTTCCATATCTGGAGTCATGAAATCGTGCCGTTCCCAAAGCCAGCCAGAGCTTCTCTGTGCTGCTGGTGCCGGTCACAGGGAAGGGGTGTGAGGTGCAGTTCTGAAATCCTTCCCTGTGGCTGTTAGAGGCCTCTGAAGGTAAGGGCAGTAGTAAAATAAGTTACTAGTCTTCATCTTGACTGTATTGGAGAAGGAGAAATATGCATCTGTGTGCTCTGAGCTGGTGAACACCAAAGGCTTTTACTGAGCTGATTTTCTTGAGCTCAGTGGGTGTATTTGGACTGTTACAGAACCAGGTTTGGGGGCAGAGGGGAGTTAGAGAAATCATGTGAAGGCAGAACAGCAACAGAATGGGTGACTAAAACTGTGGCTATCTTCTCAGCTGAGGATAGTGCACGTGCAAATCTGTAAACAACAGAAATCTGTCACCTAGAAGTCCAATGGTCCCTTCAGATGAGGATTCACCCACAGTCACAATCTGCATTGTGGTTCCTAATACGGTGAAGCACGGGCTTGTGAATGGGGTTGTTTGGCAGGGCAGAGTGAAGGTGGTTGCTCTCTGAGTTCCTGCGCTGGAGCTTGGCTGTCCTTACTGTAGTAACTTTTTAACTATAAAACTAGAAGTTTGTGGGTTTCTTCTCGAAGAGCTGGGAATCGACCTGGGTGCTGAGCACTGTTTGTTTTTACATGGAGAAGCAGAGAAACAGTATTTTTCCTGTGATCCACTAATTGCAATCTTCTGGCCTGTTATAAGACTTTCACTGTTGACTGTGTGTTTATGCATTAAATTTATATTTATTTATATATATAATTACATTACATACATTTTTAAAAATATTTGCACGTGATTTCTCTGTGGAATGGTAGCTGGTTGCCCTGGATTTGTGGAGAACAGGTATTTGTCATTAAATGACTAAGGGAACTTGTAAGGAATACACAGTTTCATGAAAATTAAAAATGTGGAAATGGTTTCAGTGTAATATTCCTGTTGCACTTTATTAATAATGCTCTCCTTAGGATTTAGTTGAAATACAGAAACAAAGGCTCTCAGATATAGATGGAGGTTAAATGAACAGCTGGAATTGTTTGGCAGGTATTTTTTAAGGAGACCAATTTAGACAAAAGTTTGGGTGTAGAGGGTTTTTTGGATTTGTTTGGGGGGGGGGGTTTAACTGCTTTTTGGCCTCTACACTTTGTTATATTTTCTTGGATTCTGTAAATCTCAGTAGCTTTTTCTTTATAAGTCCTATTTATACTATTTTTAGTTCTGTCTGAAGACCTAAATGCACAGAATTTGACTTTATTGTACAAGAATCTTTTGAAGACTTTTATTTCTGCTGTATTTTTCTTCAGTTATTGCATGTCCTTACAAAAGGCAAACCTGCTGCTCTTTCAGTTCTCAGTGGTGCCTAACCATGATTTTTGTGTTAGGTGCCAATTTAATTTTGTTCTCCTTGAGAGGGTCCTTTCATAGTAATTCTGAAAAACAAGGGTGTGTTTTGGAGTAAGTCCATATCCGAAATATGGGGTTTCCATCGTTTTCTCATTCACTTTGAATGAATTTGTTTAACAGTATAGATTTTTAAAAGGTAAGTAAAACATCTGGGGTTTTTCTTGGTATTTCCCTGAGTAAGTGTTTGCCCTTCATGGAACAAAGGCTTGTATTAGATAACGTATTCCCCAAAGCACTCGTGCATGGTTGCAGCCAGCCAGCCTCCCTGTGTGCTTCTGCAAAATGTGATTCAGGTTCTTCTTAGCTTGTAGTCATTCCTCACCTTATGTGCAGAAGCACAGTCTGTTGACATCTGCGGATAAAGAGGATCAACTCCACCCTCTTCTTCACCAGCCATTGTCATCTGCAGTGGGGAATCAACAAGGAGCCTGGTAGAGACTTGGCAAAGCCTTTAGACCTGTGGGGAACCAGCCGAGAGATGATTACTCACAGAATTTGTCTCTCTTCCCAGGCTGCCCTGGAGTTTGTCTCTGTTCCAGGCTGCTCTGCAGCTGTATAACTTGCTGCCAGGCAGATGGGAGAGCCATCATCCAGCTTGATTTGGGCTGTGGGGCTCTAGGGTGAACTTAGGCTTGGTCTTAGAGCTTACCTGGGGAAGGAGAGCATCACCCAGCACTTTGCTGCTGGCAGTAGGGACCCATTCCCTGTTCCACTGCACAGTTCCTGAAGGAACAGGGAGGAGTGAACCCCTTAGGTTGCTGTGCTGCTAAATGGAAGAGGGCTGGGAAGCAAGCATGAACTCTGAACTGCCAGGCACCTCTGCTGCTTGGTCTCTCTGGTACAGGTGTGGCCTCTGCCAGCCTGTGCTCACTGAAGACAGTTCTCAGGCATGGCTGGGAGGGTTGGATGCACCAGGATCCATTCCCAGTGAGCAGTATGGGCATGGTGTCACCCTATTTGACTCCTCCTCGCTAAACAATCGTTCAGCATTGTCGGAATAGCATTGTGCCTTCAAACTGTGTCCCAGAGCATGCAGTACAGTCTCACACTGTCAAAATACCACTTCAATGGGTTGTAGCACAGCCTTCATGTTGTTTCTGCTATTCTGAATGGAAACCCTTCCCTCCACCCCTAAGTAATCACATATTAGGGCCACAGGAGGAGATTCAGGGCCAGCTGCTGTGCAGCAAGGATGAGGCCTGGCTGGGCAGCTTGGCTTCAGGTTCAAAGAACAGTCCTTGGCCCATTTTTCTGCAGTGGTATAGCTCTATCCTTGGTCATGTAGAGCCGTTGTTCCAAGCTCTAAAAACAGGGATAATAGCTCAGTTTACCAGTGGCACCAAGAATCTGAGAACAGGCCGATACTAGAGGTCAGCCTGGATGAACATGGTGACACTTCTGGTACTTAAAATCCTGAATGTTGTCTTAACCTCGTTACCTGAAAGTCAGCCTGCTGCTGATTACTCAGGATGTGTTTTGTGTTCTCAGTGCACGCCTTTGCTTGCAGATGCGGTTCAGTCTTTTAGAGAACATTTTAACCTCCACAGCAAAATGTAAGCATCTGTTAGCTCAAGACTGCAACTAAACTGATTGCATCTATAAGCTGTGTGGACAGTTTTATTTTGGAGTAAAAGTGCTTTATCTTGATACACCGTAAGTCAATAAAACACCCTTTGTGCTCTCGTGAAGCCAAGGAGGAGGAAAGATTTGCATACAACGCGATACTATCACTGTGGTTGTCAACTGTTTTTTTTAATGGAAACTTTAATCGGGTTGCTTAGATCAGTTTGTCTTAAAAATCCTTGCCTCTTTTACATTTCAAAATCAAGTTCAGGTTTACTGCTGGCATCACGCTGTTCTAGAACATTGTAAGGGGTAGTCAGTTGCTAATTTAGAGAGAAGTCGGTTTGGCTCAGACCTTTTACTTGTAGGATCTGCTGTGTCCCTAGGACAGCATCTTCCCTGAAGGACAGGTCTTTTGAATTGTGATTATTATTTTTTTTTCTTTCAGTGGTTGTTTAAGAGAGGTCTTTATTCTATTTGTTAACATGTTTTCAAGTCTAGTGGAACTGTATTAAAGCCTAAAATAGACTATCCACGGCCTTTGCACAAAAACCCAAGTATGAAGCAAACGCTAGAACTCAGAATTTCTTCACTACTGTTTAATAAAAATTGTATGAGAAAAATAACTGTACTCATTTAATTACTTATTTTGCTCCAAACAGGTTAGGTGGCGGTCCTGATGATGCCAAGGAGATTATGCAGCACAAATTCTTTGCTGGCATTGTTTGGCAAGATGTATACGAGAAAAAGGTACTGACACAACCGTTCTCCCAAGGTGAACTGTAGCTGTGGATATACTGAATGTTTCAAATCTTGTTGCCCTCTGTAAGGTTCACAGAAACTTTCCATGGAAGAGGTTTGCAATTTTTTTTTAACAAGGCCAAATTCTTTCACATTTCTTAAAATACTGTAATCTGATTGCTTCTGAACCAAAGGGGTTTTTTGCAATGAGAGGAATATCTCGCAATGAGAGGAATATCTCTCAATGAGATACTTGTTGCTGTGACTGAATAAATAGGATGTAACCAAAATTGCTTCCAAATTCAGACAGTATGCAAACTTTTCAAATGGCTTTTCCCATGAATTCTTGTTGCCATTCCTTGCTATAAACTGATGTATCCCTTGCAAGGCCAGGAGTTGATTGCCGAGCACCTGAAGCAAAACATCCTGGAAACAGTAGTGGAAGATGGGCTGTTTGCTCCCTTTGCATTTTTCCTGTCTTGAATGACGAAATTAGTCTGAATTGGGCAATCACAGAGAAGTGTAGGCTTTTACATCTATTTGAGCCTAATATTTTTTTCTTTTGGTGACAGAGGGCTGATGGGAGGTGACTGCACTTCCTGGTGTTTCTCATTGGTTTTCCTTGAGACCCACTGAGTTTGTGGGCTTTCCAATGGGAGCCGTGGAGTCAAAGAGCCCAGCCCTTTCCATATGAGTGTTTCATCAGTTTCTATGCCTCACTCTCCATTTGTTCACAGATAATTTATTCCATTCCTCCAAGATGTCCTGCTTCATGCTCTCGGGGCGTTCTGCTGTTGTCCTCTCACAGTTGATTCTCAGCAGACACATTTTCTAGAACACTCATGTGAAATGCAGCTAAAATGTGGGTTCACTGATTCAAGGCTTCAACCTACTAGTGCCACATGATCTCATTCAATCCCAGCCTTCCCTGCTTTCCCTCCTTTCCCCTGCAGGCCTTCATGATGCCAGATCTCATTTAATCTCTAAATACAGTTTGGTTCTCCCTCCAATTGGTGGGAGCAGGTAAGAAACTTAGCAGAAACTGAGTTTTAATTATTTGGATTCTTTTGGTAAAACTGATACAATGACCTGTTATCAGTGTTTGTATTCTTGGAAGAAACAGACCTATCCAGCCTGTTAATCCATGGCTCTGTGGCTGGTGTCACTGCAACCATTTTGGGCTTTTTTGGTAATGGGATGGCTTACACAGCACCAGGCTTGCTGGTGTTGGATGGGACCCACCTTTCTCAGTGGGGGAAAAGGATCGTTGCTTAGGAGCTTGCGGGCTCATTGACAGAGCTTTAAACTAGATGTGAAGGGCAAGGGGGACAATACTGGGCTTCCCTGTGACAAGCTGGGGGATGACATGCCAACGTTAAAGGGATGGGGTGCTAGTGATGGCCCTCAGTCTGTTAATAGATGTTCTGGACACACTGCAGCATACTTGAAGTCTTATGGAGATGAGCCAGGGGCTCCTGAGGTAGTAGGAGCCTACAGGGAAGCACTGGGCAAATACCTCAAAGGAATTCCAGCCACTCCAGCCAGTCAGATTCACTGGGGGCCCAACTGAAATGCCTCTGTGCAAACACACAGAACATGGGGAATAAACAGGAGGAGTCAGAGATGTGCATGTTCCTCCAGGGCAGTGATCTTATTGGCATCATGGAGACCTGGTGGAATGGCTCCTATGACTGGAGTGTTGGAATGGAAGTATGCAGGCTCTTTAGGAAGGACAGGCAGGGGAGATGACAAAGGGGGTGTCACCCTTTATGTCTATGACCAGTTGGAGTGCATGGAGCTCTACCTGGGGATGGATGAGGAGCCAGCTGGGAGCTTATGGGTCAGGATTAAAGGGAGGGCAGGGGACAGTATAGTGGGGGTCTGCTACAGGCTGCCTAATCAGGAAGACTGAGCAGACAAAGCCCTTTATTAGACAGATAGGAGTAGCCTCACGTTCACAAGCCCTGGTCCTCATGGGAGACTTCAACCACCTCGATATCTGTTGGAGGGACAATGCAGCAAGGCATAGGCAGGTTCCTGGAATGCTTTGATGATGATTTCCTTCTCCAAGTGATAGAGGAGCCAATGAGGAGAGGTGTTGTGCTGGACCTTGTTCTCACAAACAGGGTGGGGCTGGTGGGGAGCATGAAGCCCAAGGGCAGCCTTGGCTGCAGTGACTGTGAGTTGGTGGAGTTCAAGATCCTTGAGGCACCAAAGAGGGCGCACAGCAAGCTCACTACCCTGGTCTTCAGGAGAGTGGACNCAGCAAGGCATAGGCAGGTTCCTGGAATGCTTTGATGATGATTTCCTTCTCCAAGTGATAGAGGAGCCAATGAGGAGAGGTGTTGTGCTGGACCTTGTTCTCACAAACAGGGTGGGGCTGGTGGGGAGCATGAAGCCCAAGGGCAGCCTTGGCTGCAGTGACTGTGAGTTGGTGGAGTTCAAGATCCTTGAGGCACCAAAGAGGGCGCACAGCAAGCTCACTACCCTGGTCTTCAGGAGAGTGGACTTCGGCCTCTTCAGGGACCTGCTCAGTAGAGTACCATGGGATAAAGCCTTGGAGGGAAAAGGGGCCCAAGAAAGCTGGTTAGTATTCAAGGATCACCTCCTCCAAGCTCAGGAGTGCTGCATCCCAACAAAGATGAAGTCAGGCAACGACCCCAGGAGGCCCGCATGGATGAATAAGGAGCTCCTGGACAAACTCAAACAGAAAAGGGAAACCTACAGAGAGTGAAAGCAAGGACAGGCAGCCTGGGAGAAATACAGAGAAATTGTCTGAGCAGCCAGGGATCAGGTTAGGAAAGCTAAAGCCCTGATAGAAGGAAACAGGGTGCTCTCAGGTTTAATTCTCTTCTTTCGCTTCCTCAAAGATTTATGTGTCTAAAAGGAACTGAAAAATCATAAACCAAGTTTTTGTGCTGTGAAAGTGTAGATAGTTCAGACCTCTGTCCTTTCAAAGCATCCCTTGGGAGAGAGCTGCGTGCAGCCATGAGCGCAGGAGGGAGGGAGTTGCGTGGAGTTTATTCAGTATTAGCGTAAAATGTGTGCCTGAATTACTGTCCTAAACAGTTCCCTTTCACCCAGCTGACAAGCTGAATACTTGGGCTTTGCTGTTTGTTTGCAGTTGAAGGTAAAAACTTGATAGTGGGGCTCAAATGTCTTCAGTGAATTTATTTGCTACTTGATGGTATTTCTGCTTCCCTGAAGGGAGGAGAAATCACACAAGCTGCAAGCGATTTATTTATCCATAGGACTGATAGAGCCTTCAGAAATTGTCCCCTGGTAGTACTGACTCAGATTGTTGTGGAAAACACCAGGAAATTCCAGGAGTTAACATATTTTGGAGAAAACAGTATGCTAATTGAGACTATTTCTGACACTGGCATGTCCAAGGAGGCTGGATTCTGGTTTTTGCTCCTGTCCCGTTAGCGTGTGCATCTGAAATTGGATGTAAACCATTCCCTACTGTAGAAATAGCCATGCTGTGCAAACGAAGACATTTCAAGAAGCCTGGGAGTAATTGCTGCCTGCGTTCTGGGTGGTCCAAAGAGAATTTTGCAGCATTTACCTGAGATGCAGTCTCATGGATAAAAGCTGCATTTTGTCAGCTGCCCTAGAGGTGTTTACGTGCTAGGCTTGGTTACCCACTATCTCCAGATAATGGTGGCTCTGTTTATGAATATAGGCTTGGGGTAATCGAGAACACTGACTTTGTAATTGAGCTTTCTGGAAACATAGCCTTGCTTTGAATTATAAGGAGTTTTGAATAACTAGGGTTACCCCAAGAATTTAAAATATTCATCAGGCTCTCCTGAAGGAGTGTTGTTGTTTGTCTCTGGTGCAAAGAAAGGTGTGATTTAATTTGCAGTATTTTGCCCACTCACAAGCAAAACGTGCACAATAAGATTTTAATCACATGCTTTTTATCTGGTCTTTTTTGCCTCCTAAACCAACATAAGCCTGCGGGTATCATGCTGGTCTGCAGCAGTGGGAAGTTACAGGTGGCACCTCTGCCAGTTGAACTGCAGAGCTACTGCAGTGACAGCTTTTCAGTAAAGCAATGTATTTGCTTGGTAAAGCCAACGTTGGAGCTTTCTGTGGCTTCCCCTCTGTTTCCAGCTCAGTGTTCTGAGTTTGACAGCTAGGGGGAAAAAAATAAATCTTGTGGGTGCATCATAATCTGTCTCAAATTGCTTTTAACAGATACTAAAATAAAAGGGAAAATGATACAGGCAGCTCTGGCCCGTTACATGTGTGTTCTCACTTAGGATTGCTGCTCCGAGTTGTTCTGATGTGTATAGTTCAGGTGTCTGCTGCAGTGCCCAAGTCCTAAATCACTCTGTGCTGTGCACAGCAAACCAGAGCAACTGGGAGCACTGCGAGTGCCAAAACCACCATTAGCTTAAAAGGACAGAGAACTTCACACGTGCGTGCACACACAGCTTGGCAAAGACAGGCTGAGGGTTTAAGGAACAGGCAGACAACTGCTATAAGGGGAGAGAATGTAGTTAAATCGAAAGAAAGAATGCTCCTCCTCAATGGGGGTTTTATACATAATGTGCTGGTTTGACTTGACTGAGAATAGCATTATTAACATTATAATGCAAAGCTTTCCTTCCTAATAGCTTCAGGAGGACTGTAAGGCTCGGAGTAACTTGTGGCTTTGGGATATCCTGTTTCCTTTTCCTTTTTAAATTCAGGACATAAAGACCACTTCTGAAGACCTGGTTTTTTTCACAGAAACATTTGCCACGCTCCTTTAAGCAACCCTTGGGCACAGAGAATCATTAATAATTCAAAAAATTATGATGAATATATACTGTAATTGTGCTCTCTTATAATAAACAGAATTTTTATATCCCTTAATTTTTAAAGATTAGTTTTAAACTGTAGAATGTTTCTTTGTATTTGGAAATATCACCTTAAGTGTAGATTACCATGCTTAAAGTCTGTACATTGAAAATGAAGGATTGTTATTTCTAAGATAGGACACTGTTAGGTGCTCTCAAAACAGATCAGAAAGATGATCCCTGTGATCGGGAGGTTGAAGCTAGTGCTTCTCTTACTAACCAAGTTGCCAAGCAAATGATTCTTCTGGAGGGAAAATTGGGGGTGGGGAAAGGGCATTCTGTACATTCAAGATTTGCAGTTGTTTTCCAGGCAGTGATTTCAGGTGGTGGTGTTATTTCTGTAAGAACAGAGGTGCAAGTCTTGGGGTCACTCCTTAATTCCAGTTGGAGCAATTTACCGTTTGCCTGGATAAACCTTTCCCTGCAGTTTGATTGGAAGCCATATACTTCCTCAATCACGCTCCTAAATTGTTGCCTGGTGTGGCTCTGTGCTATTAAAAGATGGCCATGCTTAACCCCAGTGGTGGGCGAACCGAGGCCCAGCTCTGAGGGCTATTACATGTCCCCTGTGGGAGGGCTAAGAACAGTGTTTACGTTCCTTTTCTGCAAGCGGGGAGGTGAGCAAGGTCTGAATGCCAGCTCAGTTGCCCTCCAAAATTGTATGTGTTCCAGCTCTGTGCATCTGTATGCAGCCAGCCCCGCCGCCCCGCTTCCTGGGCACACTCCTCCTCCAGCCCCAGTCAAGCAGCTCCACTCCATCTGGCGTTCCCCTTGCCAGAGCTTGCCTAGGTACACATGGATGATTTCGAGCCTGGCTGCCCAAGCGAGTGTGGAATAAAACCCGAATAGTGCAACGCGGGGTGTAACAAGGGGAGGAACGTTCACTGCTGAGTGTGCTCGGGTTTTCTTTACACACTTGAGATTTTCTACGTTCGGAGTTGATACCGAACTGCTTTTGGGGACCAGGAGTGTAAATGCTTCATGTTGCTGCTGCCTTGTCCCAAATTCTTCTGCGTTGCTCCGACCGACAGCACCACTGCAGTCAAAGCTGCGTGGGCACAGGAGCTCTGTAGCTGAAATCTGTTGAACGTTAAAACCCTTGTGGTGATGTGCAAGTCTAGCTGGTCAGTTTGGTATCACTGAGCATCCTCCTTAGTCATTCTCATCTTCCTCGAGTGTAAATCTGACTGGATGCAGTTGACAATTTCCATGTAATTAGGTGGGGAAACAGTATATGCTATTGTTTTTAAACATTTGTAAGCATGTTATTTATTACTTGAAGAAATGTTAAAATTTTGGGTTTTCTTGGTGCAGTTAAATCCTAGAGGCTAAATGCCTTAAATGCCCTGTAAAGAGAAAGTGCACACCTAAATACTTTCTACTGTACATGGTTCCTTCTTTATGAACTGGTGTTTGTTAAACTTACTTTAGGAATGTAGGAAAAGGCATTGTAGCCTATTAACTCTGTTTCAAGTTCTGCCTGTTTAAAACAGTACTGCAAGAACCTAAATGAACAGTATTTTTTTTTTTGCTTTTCATAGCTTGTACCTCCATTTAAGCCACAAGTTACATCTGAAACAGATACAAGATACTTTGATGAAGAATTTACAGCACAGATGATAACAATCACTCCTCCTGACCAAGGTAAAGTTTTCCCAAATATTTCTCATTAGTGTCCTCCAGATCAGCAGAAATCATTTGCTGTAAAGTTATCTGGTCTCTTTAGATTGTGTGATACAGCATCAGCTTAAACTTGCTGTTTTTCTATATATGTATTTGACTATAGAAGTTGGTAAAGGATGTGAAGCTTTCCACATGGCTTTCCAGTTTGGGAAATTAAAAACCTGTTTTAGAAGATAGTGAAATTATTTGTACTGTTGCCTTTTTCAAAATTCCCACTCGAAAATAATTCTGTTGATGAGTTCTGTATGTGTATGTCTGCGCACACACTGTGTACATGCAAGCAGTCAATTGAGTATGGGCTCATGTCCATATTCAATCAAAATATATTTTATTTTCATAGTAACTTGAGCATCTCTGATGCTCTGAAACAGCAATTGCCAGATATTTGGAACACTGAATGTGGGTTTAAGCAGTGGAACTCCTAGCAATTTTAAATGGACATCCAAACAACTGTTTACATACAGCAATCAGGATCTTCTGCAATGCCCATTTAATGGGGTGACATTGAAGACTTCCTGTTTCTTTGTCCTTTCAGGTTTTGGAAGAAAAAGGCAACAGAAATTTTCTGAAATAACTTTACCATGTGTTATCTTATTGTTCATTTACTTAAAATCAAAAAAGTAGCAAATGTTGCCTACTGTTTTTTTCATTTTTCAGATGACAGCATGGATTGTGTAGATAACGAGAGAAGACCTCATTTTCCTCAGTTCTCGTATTCAGCCAGTGGAACCGCTTAATGTTTTGCAATGTTTTCCCATTCAGAAACAAAACAGACTGCATTTTGGGGACCTTACTTCAATGGACACTAGAGAACTTTCTTCTATTATCTGAATTACAAACTGTGTTTGTATTACAATTTAGATGAATTTGTAGGAAGCCTCACAGATTCTGTATTTAAAACAATTCTTTGATGCATTTTTGAGAAGGAAAACAAATCCATTCTTAAAGTATTATGTCAAGGCTTTTATGCTGAATGACCATAGGTTTTTAAGAATATACACCAAAACTGTTTACTTTAGAAATAATTAAGGTATTCAACATATCAGCAACTCTGACCAGAAAATCCCCTTATTTTATTTATTTCATTCAGTTCATTATCTAAATATAGAATCTGCACTCTGAACAATTAGATTTATATAGGAAGATATAAGACTTTAGTAGCTAGTGCAATAATATAAGCAACAAAGTGAACAAACTCTGGAGGGTTAAGGTTCAAACTCATTTTGGACAGCAGTGAAGTGTCATCCAACTCCAGAAAACCAACTATAAGAACAGCATTAATGGCCTCAGTGAGGTAAATCAAAAAGCAAAAGTTATTTTTGTTATAACATCTGCTACAAGACATTACATATCAAACAGAATCCAGTGGAATTGCCACATCGTACAGATGAGTATTCCATTCTAGGCAGTGCATTTAATTATTCCATTTGCATAGAGTTTAGGAATACTTCATAGGATTGGCTTCTCAGAACCTAGGAAATGCTTGATTTACCAGTCTAATAGGAAATGCAACAACGCAAAATCACCCACTTTCACCACTGTATAAAAATACCATACAGGTCTAAGTGAGAAATCATCTTGATGAGTGAGTCAACCAGACAAAAGTACATTTTGGCACTGAAGTAATGACTTGTTGCCGCTTTTTTTTTTATGAAAAGATATATGAATATATATAAACACTTAATGATTTTTTGCATCATGCCAGATCATTTCTTCTTTCTTGAGTGTGCATTAAAGGTATCAGCCAACAGTTCGTGGTGCCTTCTCACTCTTGAAGATTCACTTCAACAGTGTTTCCCATGTATAAGAAAAAAAACTAGGTTGAAACTTCATATGTGTTTGAATAATAATGGTGTTCAAAAAGTGAATTTTTTTTTTTTTAATTTTTAATCTTAGTGGAAAATTCCCCACACCCTACTTTTGTTGTATCATGTTTCTTTGTAATTTTCATAAAAGCAGTCTTATTCTGTCTCTGCTGCGAATGAATTTATTCCACTGTAGGTTGCGTTCTCTTAAATTGCTTTTTTTGTTGTTTTTGATTCTCTTGACTGTATAAAAAATGATGACATGTACTGCAGTTAACTAGCATTTAATTTTTTATTTGAAAGGGAGTATGTTATGAAAACCCCTGCTTCCCCTTTCCATCAGAAACTGCTGTGTTTGCACAGAGAGCCCATCATCTTGACTTTTTTTTTTAACAACATTCAACTCTAGTATTTTTACTCATGATATGAAAGTCTCCCTCCAAATACTTAAATAAAAATTGCTTTAACAAGTTAGGTTCTTATTTCTTGTGGTAGGAGCCTTCTGAATGTGTAGAGATGCAACACCTGCTCCAGTTTCTCGAGCCTGATGTGCACATTGCTGAGGCATGTCAGCTCTTCCACCCCCCCTCGGTTTTTTCATCTCTGTGCTGATCATTATGCAAAGATAATTTTGGAAAAGGTTTGTTAAAAGAAATATACCCTGTGCCAGAAATAGTTTATCTTGTGGTGAATGAGGACAGGCCTCATTTTGCTGTCCTCTGATTCTAGCGAGATTGTGTTACTGAGGCCCTAATCTTCAAAGGTATTTGTGTTCCAGTTGCTTGGGCCAGCATACAATGTATAATACTGCGTTTCCTTTCTAGGGACTAATATTAATCGCTTCTAAGAGGTGGTTATGCAAGGCTGGAATGTCCTTTTTCAGACAAAAATACAGAGAGAAAAAAACAAGAACATCCAGGAACAACTGCAGTGTGCTTCAAACTAAGCACTGAAGTCACAGCTGCAGTAAGCCACTTAAACATCCAAAATATTTTTTGGTTCAAGGAGTAGACTATAATTCCCAGTAGAATTTACTGGACAATGTGTGCAAAGAGGGAAGGTGAAAGGAGGGATCTGTGTCTCTGTAGAGGATACCTTGCACAGATGCTGGACAGTCTGTCCCCTTCTGCAAGTCTGATCTCCTAACTCCTCTCCTTCCTTTGCTTCCAAGCCTTCGTCTGAGTTTGCAGCGAGCCTGGGGATGAAGTCCAAAGAACTCTTCTGCAAGTCTACAAGCCCTGACAAGTTCTGAGCTCACACACTTCGTGCATCCAAATATAGGCAACACAAATGAGTAAAGGTTACCATAATCTGCCCCAGGAAAATCTAGTCTTCCAAATACAGGAACACACACAGATTGGGTTGTTCTGTTGAGGCTGATTATGGCTCAGAACAGTGTTTTTTCTGCCAGTTATTGCTAATGGATTTTTGTTTTAACTTCCATATATGAAATGGAAGTTGTTAAAGCAGAAGTTGCCAAGAAGGTCTGGGATCCTTAGTACTGTTAGCAACAGTGAGCTGCAAGGGCCACACCTGAGTGCAGGGTCTTCTGGGTATTTTCTCTCATTTAGCCTGTGATTATTCAAAGCACCTTGCCTGTCCTCTGTAATTGAATGATTATGGGCATTACATCTGTCTGCCTGCTTTAAATTTTGATTTGGCCCACAAAATGGGGAGCAGCACATGCAGCACTGTTTGCGTCCTGTTGTCTTTCCCTATCTGTTACAGAAGTCTGTGACCTGAGTGCTCTTCACCTCTGATTGCTTTTGTACCCTTTATGCTTAAATCTCACACATTCCTTTAGCTCTTTTATTTGAAAACCCCAAACTTTTCTATTTGTACAGCCAAAACCTTCTGATTTTTCCTCCTGCCATTAACACATCATCTTCCTCTGGTGTCGAATGTGGCAGGGAAGGATGGTGCCTTCCAGGTGCAGAACGCTGCTGATTTACATATGGTACAGCCGAGGAACTTGGTTGTAAACTCAGGTTGGAAGAAAACTAGAAGTCTTTAGAAGAGCAAATAAGTAACATGCAGTTCTCTGCGTGCTGCTGACCGCAGTCAGAAGGTGGGGTCAGCCGGACAGTGATGGAAACAGAGATGCACACTGCTCTTGTGCTGCCTGGGATTAAGAGATACTGGCAGAAATGGGGCAATTCTGCCAATTCCATTTTATATTCTCCTCTGTAACCAAAACATCCACTACAATCCTATTGGGATGGGGCAGGCTGTTCTCCCTTGAAACTGGGTGAAGATCACCGTGGTTTATAGCATCCCCAACTGCACAAACTGTGACCTCTCACCCCCCACAATAACATAACTGCTCGCTCTTCATTTTTCTTGCTGTGCTATCACCCCTCCAGCAGGTAACAACCTCCACGTGCTCCCTAGCTGCTGCACAGTGCTTATGCAGGCCTTGAGTATCTCAGCTGCTATTTGAATTTGTTCCTGTTTTTCTACCTGAGAAACAAATTCTGTTAGATCTTGGAGGTTTGAAGGTAAAAGCTTTCCTTGATTGTTTGAATTGGATCATCTTTGCTTTAACAGGGGTGAATTTTCTTGTCTGCTATTTTGGATTGCTTATGTGCATTTAAATGCTGAGCACAGGAATGCTCATACTTTTGAGTGTTTGTGGGGTTTTTTTAAACCTCTGTCAGAGAAAATACCCTTTGCTTCTTAGAGATGATATGCTAAGTCAGATTTTCTCTCCAGTAGCAGGATTTAGGATGATGGTCCCAAACTAGAGCTCACATAGTGGGAATGCAAACTGGTGGAAGATGGAGTTGCAGAAGAGAAGCCCACACGTGTGAAGTGCCTGTGAGAGTTGCATGGGTTTTCTGCCTGGGAAGTTTGGGAAGTTGTAAGTTAGGAGGAAGGTCTGATTGTTTCGCTGTATCTAAAAGAGCTTCAGAGGTAAAAGCACATTTGAAGGAATGGGTGTTATGTGAAAGGATCTTGTTTCTTCAGCGTTGCAAATGAGTGTTTGTCTTCCACTTTTAGCTCAATTTTCTTAATAACAGGGAGGTTAATTGCCACTAGAAGTAAAACGAAAAGAACACGCAGTGCCTATAGCAAATGGGAGCTTATTATCCCCAATGCAGCTGAGCGTACAGACGTTTGGTAGCTCTGTCTAATAGAACATATGTTGCATTCTAATCAGGTGATGACTAGTTGCTCTGTCTCTGAAATAATTTTAAACAAAAAAACATTTTATTACAGTAGTTCCTGCATGGCACTTTTTTTCTCGTTTTTTTCCTTTTAATGTTTTGTAGCCTGGTTTTGTGACCATGCTGGGTTCTTTCTTGAGGACCAGATCAAGGACTTCAAGGACTTTTATGTGAAAACACTACTTGCCTCTGTGGTTTTTCAGCATTGTTGTAGCTTACTTTTCAGTTTCTCCTTTGCCGAAGCCCTGCTTCATGTGGTTGTCTGCCTGTCACTGCTCGCTACCTGTTTCCCCAAAGATGGACTTTGTGAACTCCTTCCTGTGTTGAGTATAACCCTCGTCTATGCTAAGATTCAATTTTTATGGATTTTTTTCACAGTTTCTTGATGTCTTCTGTCACATTGCTGTAGCTGCTTGTATTTTGCATTTTCATCAGGTCTTTTGAGTTTGTTTCAATTAGGTAATGACTGCACAGACAGCAGTTGCTGTATTTTCTGAATTCTGAGGGTCTCTAAAATTCTGCACATTTTAAAAATACTATGTATTTTCACCCCACAGGAGGTACTATAATTATTCTGAGTACAAAAGTGAAGATTCTTCACAGACACAGAGGAGACGCAATCCTACCCCAAACGTTACTTACGATCTTTAGTTATTTGTAAACTCTACCCTATCTACTTCCTTGCACCATTGTGTTCTTACAGCAGCGATGCTGTTAGCCAGAAACCGTTGTTAAGTACTGAGAAAACCTGTATCAGAACAAGATTGTGATCTTCAGCACAGTGCCTGGGAATTCATTGAAATTTTATTAAAAGGATGAGAAAATACGGGCTTAAAGGTTACATTGGTTTGGGAAAAAGCAAAACCAGTAATGCTCTTCCTCCTTCAGCTTAGTGAAGTACAGCAATTGCAACGAATTGGACTTCTCTAGGGGAGGCTTCCAGACCAGGCTTGCAGCCAGGGGCAGTGAGCAAGGTGATCTCCAGGAGTCCCTGCCAGACTCAACTAGCCTGGGATTCTATTTAGTGGTTTAAGTCATGGATTTAAGAGCACGAGCTTCAGTGAAGGAGTTTCTTCATGTGCTGTTTCTGTCTACCACTGACATGTATTTAGACTTGAAGACTGACAGGACCTGTCTGCTATCAGACAGTGTCTGTGCATCAGCACCAGCCTTGCTTTGAGATGCTTCCAGTAGTACAAATCCCACATTTTTCTCATTTTGCTTTATGTCATTGGCCCTGGTCATGCCCAAGTTCACTGCACTCACTGTTTTAAGCAAAGTATCATTGTTAAGTTGCATTATAGTCCTGGGAGTAGTTTTTACAGGACAGGAAGGGTGCACTGTATTCTAGTGTATTGTCACCTACTGAACTGGTGTTGTCAGCACATTCCTCAAAAGCAGGATCACCAGCCTTTGCCCTTGCCTTGTGTGAGATGGGTACAGGATGGATGCTCTAGATTTCTTCCTGGCACGACCAGGGAAGTAAGTAGGAGAGAAACCCCGAGCAGTGTTTACGCTTTCAGGTGAAGGATGATGTCTGCACTGCATGAGGCTTTGCGCTCCAACAGGATCCTTTGGCTGTTCCTGAAAGGCTGCAGTAACAGCACCACCACCAGGCACTTCCAGCTCCACTTGGGTTTGGTGGCTGCAGTTTTTCCTTCCCACAGCATCATGCCCAAAACAGATTCCTTTATGGTTCTGTTCACCTGTCTGACACAGGTCACTCGAGCTGTTTCCAGAGCAGGCTGGAGCTGCCTGCTCCCTGAAGGCAGCTGCCACCTGGGGCTGCACAGCTGTACCCCGTGGGTTTGCAGATGCTTCTGGTTTGCTGACTGCTGTTGACAAATGTCAGTTTGACTTAGGTCTCCTGACAGAATTGAATCCAGCAGCTTGCCACATGTCAGCAGCGTCTCAGTCCAGAGCCCTGGCATGGCTGAGGGCAAGGTCTGTGCTGTGGAGGCTCCATAGCATGAAATTGGCTTTCTGTTTTTAATTCAGTGAAGTGCAACTCTGACTTTGAAGAACAATTGCAACACCTTTTCCCACATACAGCCCTGGCACATGAGGACAATAAAGCATTTGAGTGACTTTTTTTTAATTGCTAATGAACTTTTCTAATTTATTTGACAAATTGCTCCAATGATTTTTAAAGGCTTTCTGCATGTGCAGAAAGATCAACCCATAAGCCCTTTAATGAACTTTAATAATGGAATGATATTATTCTTAAGATGGTTCTAGGATAGTGTAAACTTTCCACACAATAAGTTCAGCTGATGCAGTTGTTGCTTACTCTGATATTACTGGGGGAAAATGAAACTCAACAGGAAGACAGGAATACCTGCTGACAGTCCAGTAATGAGCACAAAATGAAACTGAATAAAAACAAAACAGAAAGAGCAAGGTCACTTGGACCAACTGCAGACTGGAAAGTTGCAGAGGAAGGGAAGTATAAGAAAGCAGAACAAAATGTGCTTATTGACACAGGTGAGTGAGTAGTAAATTTAATGTGTAACTAAGATAAAGGGACTAAACTTACTAACTCCCTTTACTTGATTGTAAACTTGGAATCATATTACCTTTTCAAAGTTTTACTTTCTGTGCTCATTTGCTCAGCTGTTAAGGAAGTGGAGATCAAAGGTGACTGCTTGTTATTTAAAATAGATTTTTTTTAAAAAAAAGTTTAGTAAGCAGCTCACTGAGTTGTGATGAGCATGATGCTTCCTGGGCTGCCTCATAGGTTTCCAGGTAACTTTGAGAAACTTGTCACATCTGTGTCAGCAGGAGGAGAGGTATCCTGCAGTTACAGGAAAACACTGAGATTGCCTGATGAAGCCAGTGTGTGAGTGAGGCCGTGGTGCCTGTGGTTCCTCCGTGCCAAACATTCATGTCAACTTTCTTTTCAGATCAGTGGTGGTGGCCCATTTTTTTATTAGCATCCTTGGGATAATGAAAAAAATCACAGGTGTATGTTACAAGAAAGGAAAAGTCAGCAAGGATGCTTTTCAAACATGGAGAAACTCCTAGATATAAATACACCTATTTTTTTCTAACAGGTTCAGCTGAAACTCTCACAGTACTGAGATGCAAGTGTGCATGGGTCTAAGCAGCATATGATATGGGTACGCAGGCTGGTAGAGGCCCCGAGCACTCGAGGGCTGCTGGAGAGGAAGGCTGTAGCAGCACAAAGAGGCTTCCAATTCCCCATCTGGAAAAATCCCCCACAGGAGCACAGGCAATGGCAATGCCATCTGTCTTTCTTCTGCAGAGCAGATCTCTCCTGGGAGCGGAAAAAAACTGGCACATGGAGGTGGGCTTGCACTTCCCTGCTGCACGGAGGTTGGATGCAGATTGCCGGGTGTCACCTGTAGACACCAGGCTTCTCTATTCTGCTCCCTCTCCCTTTTTGTTTAGTCAGTTTTGTCTGAATCCCAGTTCTCTTTATTTCACCTTTTGACTATTTCCTTGTGACACCTTTGTCCTTCCCCTGTCTTCCCAGCAGACAAGAAGCAATGGATTTCTTCCTCCTCTGCCTTCTCCCATTCTTTCTTACGCTGCTTTAGCCTGTTTCTGATCTTCTGCAGCCCCTTCTAGAGAGTGTGCTATGAACAAACATCTCATACTTCAAATATTTTCTCTTGGGCAGTGTCCTGATGCTGGATGCTCTTTGGGTCGCTGTGGAGACTTCAGGGACCCAAAATACAGCTAAGCTCCCTTTTAAATGGTAAAAGAAATTGGCAAGATCCTCTTTCCTTGGTCTCTCGGACAAGTGCACATTTAATGAGCAAAAGGAGGTATGGTAGTTAAAGGTAGTGAATAGTATAGTCCTTCCTTCTCCCTCCAGCACTATCTGGTGTGACACATGAACTGGGAGAAAGTCCTGGCCATCGCCCCCCATGTGGATCAGGAATGTGCCTGCTGCTGGTCTGGATGTGGTGGCTTTCCTAGAAGATACAAAATACTGGAGACACCCAAGTATTTGGCTTTAGGGATGGACACAGTAGCTGCCCTCTATCAATGAAATCTTATTTTGAATACTAAAGTTCCTTAATGTAGCAAAGCTGGGTGAGTTAATTTTGTCATGTGACCCAAACCTATAGGACCTATTTACATTGTCTATATAAACCTGCATCCTTAAGGTTTCCTGTAGAGTCTTAACTGATCATAGAATCATCGAGGTTTGAAGAGACCTTCAAGATCATCCAGTTCAACCACCTACCTACATCACCACTAACCCACATCACCCAGTGCCACATCCAGATGCATCTTGAACACATCCAGGGACGGTGACTCCACCACCTCCCTGGGCAACCTATTCCAATACCCAATCACCCTAACAAGAAATTTTTCCTAATGTCCAATCTGAATCTCCCCTGCTGCAATTTAAAGCCGTTTCCTCTCCTATTGTCTGATGTATTATGGCATGAAATACTGGGCTTACCAAAGAAAAGAGCGTATCTCCCACTGAGTTTTGGAGTGATTTCCTATTCCTATTGATATTTTCAACATCCATTCTGCTGCAGCAGCATAACTAGAAATCCCTGGGATAAGAAGAGAAGACAACTGCCCAGTGCCTTCCATCACACACTCTTATTTCTTTAGTAGAGTTAGAAGGGAGTCAGTTGCTTTCAACAACAACAAAAAACCAAATCTGGTCATCCCTCACTGTCTGGAATCCATTTCTGTTCCAGGGCATCCCTAAATTTGTGTCATTTTCCAGCTGGTAAATGTAAAAAACCTGGGGAAAGCACAACAGACCATTTCTCTGCCTTTTACCTAGCTATCTTTTCATTGTGGTATGAACCATCAAGTTTAACTTATCCAGAGTTCTCTATAAAAATACAGTTAAACCTCTGATAAGACATTGATTAAAAATTGCTGCTGGAAGACATTACATATTTTAACTCTTTTAAATTCTTATAAACTCTTAAGAACTCTTTAAAATCTGGGAAACTAACATCAGCCTTCTTCAGCATCCTCAAGTCCACTGCCTCAGTCTGCAGCCTGTACATCCCGAGACCTATTTAATCCTTGTTTCTAGTGGTGTGAAAGGTTTGTGGCCTGACTCAACGAGGTTAAACTCTTGGACACAAGACTCAATCATGTTCTTTTCCCATTCTACTTGTGCAGAACCACAGGCAGAACTGAGGCTTTCTGTCTCTGGCACCTGTCCCTCATTATCCCCCTGGGAACCCACTGATCTAAGAGGAACTGGGGGGAAGTCCTGCCAGGCAGCTCTGTGCAAGTTGCCCAAGAAGTTTCAACACCCTATTCCTGGGTGATACTCTCCCATCCTATAGTTACTCTGCTTGGCTCCAGCGAGTCTGCAGATGCAGCTTCAAAATTAAATCAAGACAATATAACCTCCATATTGCTCCCTCTCCCCCTTATTTAGGCAGCTAAATGAAATACAAACATACGGACTCCATAAATTCTTCTGTGAATGGCCTTGTGTTACATACTCAGCCAAAGCAATGGTTGTCATTAAACAAATAATGACAACACTAGAGCATAACACAAATTATATGCAGGATGAGATCCTCAGCTGTGTAGCTCAGTTTGCCCGATGACACTGGGCTGATTTACAGCAGCCCTTTGGGCTTGGAGGTAGTGCAATCAGCTAACTGCCACAAAACCAACAAGGGATCCATGCTACCCTCTCACAAACCTTAAAGAAATGTTGAACTCTGAATGAAATGATGTTTTGTAGTGTTTGTGGTAGAACAGTACACGATAGCAAATCTTTCAATAAACATACAGCATAATCAAGAATGTATCCACAGCTAAGCAAACCAGACTAAAACAACTGAAATAAAATACTGCTGGAGGCAGGTTTAAATATAGACTGACTCAAAAGCATGCGAAGAGCAGTTCTGCTGGGGCAAACTGTCTCTCAGTAATATGAAATGCCATAGGGACTGTGTCAGAATAGTTTGCTGTAACAAACACACACACTCACACACACCCCAGCCTACTGAGTACTTTTTTTTTAATTAATGGTAAATTCTTAAGTGCAATCTAGGTATTCACAGAGCTTTCAGAAAAGTAATGAAGCTTTAAAGCACATTACATTAAAATAAGTATCAAAATAGCGATCATAAATTTATGTCACACCTTCCAAGCTCAGTTCATAGCACTTTTGCTTGTGTGGCATCTGACCAGATTGTCAAAACCCATTCTTACGGGGTGCTGCAAGGTACTATAACTTAAGTGATTCATGCATGCAGCTGTTGGAACTGCTTGTTGGGTTGTGAAAAAGCTCATGGTGCCAAGTGCTGATCTAAGAGAACTCAGATCTCCATCAGCCGTCTTGGCTCTGAGTAGTTACTGAAAAACAGATGGCAGCATGAGTTAAGCAGACCAAGGAAATATTCTGATCAGAAGAATGAAGTTAAAAGCCTCACAAGAACTGAAATCCTTGAGAAAATACAGAACAAGTGTTGAGGTTTTAACTAGCTTTCATGCCCAAGTGATGAATGCCACTAAACATTAAAGGGTAGTCTCGTTTCTGACAGCGTTTCTGAAGCACTCGTTATTATGAAAGTTTTCATTTAACTTGGGCAGAAGACACTATCTGTGAACTGAATATTAGACATTTCAGATACAGCTCAAAGCCACAACTCCTGCGTATTAAGCCATACTTGCACTGTAAAACACAAACAAAGACAGTATTGGGCACTGAGGAAAAGATGAAAGAACCCCAAAGCACATCATTTTGCAGTAGATTACGAGCACCAGCAGCAATGACGGGACAGCATCGTGAGCTTCGACAGCAGAGCAAGGACAGCACTGCACTTCCACAGATGGAAAACTTAGCACCAAGGTGAACAGAAGTGCACAAGTTCTTGCTGTATCCACCAGTAGCATCAGCATAGAAGGGACAAAGTCAATATAAGACGCGTAAGGAAAAAAGGTCATAGCAATTAACCTGAACATGAAGACAGATATCTGAAAGTGTGTGGAGTAAACAGAGTGGAGGACTTGTACCAGTGAAGAGGGAAAGTCCCTCTAACTCTGTTTACAATAACTTCTAATTCTTGGTCTCACCAAGACAGGGCACTCAAGTTTTGGATAGGCCAGGAACAAAAGGTATTTTCAGGACTTATGAGCAGTGCTGATACGAACTCACATGAATGAAGGAGCTTTCTACAGAACTTTACTCCACACGATGGCCGAGTAAGAAAGCTCTTGCACGCATGTGAAAATCTAAAACATCTAAACACACAGGCATCTTAAACCTGCCCTGGAAGTAGCAACACATGTGACTACACCCAATTGAGACCAAGCTGTCTCATTTTCAGAGGAGTGAGGACTTCCAGAATAACATGGATTTAAATCACTCAGCAGATTATAAAACAAGGTAGAAGGAAGTACTTAAGCTGGCTTTCTTCTTTCAACATTTTTGTGAGGAGACAAGATTTGCACATTGACTACGTATTTTCAGCCCTATATTTTAGTAGACTTCAACTCCTTATACTGCTCATGCAAACCGACTACAGCCCCAGGTTTCTAAGCTTGTTTTTTACTGGGTTTAAAAATACTTTAAAACCTGGTTTAGGGCAGTAAACAGTCTTGCTATCATGGAAAGAGAAATCAGAACAATCAGATTACTCATTTAGTGAGGTACTGCTCAGTGCAAGAAAGCGTGGGAGGATCAAGCTCCTAAAATGAAACTCGCAGGGACTGAGCTACATAAAAGTGCATTAATTTTTATATGTAAGCTACTTGGTTGAAAATTTAATTATTTCTTTAGGCTCATTAATCTATATTCTGCAAAGTGCTGTACTCTACAGCACAGCTCACCAAAACACTTCAGGATATGAGTAAGTTTCATCATATCACTAGTTGTAGCAGAGTAAACAGGATGTAAGAGTGGACATACTCAGACCACGTATCCTTTTACCAGTTCCTTGTTTCTGACAGCTAGCAGTGATCAATGCTTAGGAAAACAGAGGAAGAATACAGCAGGTCTGAGTGCTGAAGAGCTTCCACAGTACTATAAATCCCTAAGTGTATTCAAAAGCACCATGCATGAATACACAGCTTTGGAATCCCAAGTGAAATCATAAAATACTTGTGCTTCTAAGAGACTCTGAAGGCCACAGATGTGCCCTATCTGTGAACTGGAAGGCTCCAGGCTTCCTGTATGTCAGTGTTGCCTCTGCACTGTAAGGTCTTCTGGACAACTAAAGTCTTGTATGTGTAACAGTAACACTTCTGCATCTCATGCACAAGGGGAAACACTGCTGCCTCTGCTCTCGCTTACGTAGCCCAACATGGTTTGCCTTCACCATGGTAAGGACATTCTGTGACTCAGGTGCAACATGTCCCAGGACACCCAGGTCCTTTCCTGCAAACCTGTTTTCTAGTCAGTCAGCACCCAGCCTGGGCTCTGTCCCCAGGGCCCCCACCAGCCCACTTCTAGGGCTTGCTGAGGGTCCTGTGCTGCCCTCGTCCAAGTACTGACCACTGCCCCCAACCCAGCACCACCCAGGACTGGCTAAGGGCCTGGTCTGGCCCATCATCCAGGTCATTAGCAGAGACATCCAATAGCATCAGTTCCAGTAACAATCTCTGAGGAATGCTACTAGTAATCAGCTGCTGGTTGGGTTTGCCCTGCCTGTCACAACCCTTTTTATCTGACAGTCCAGCAAAGCTTCTACTCACCTTACGGTTTACATGTCCAAACCAGACCTCTACAACAGTACCCTGGGGGAGTGTGTTGAATGTCAAAGCAAATGGTATCATTTCTTTCACCTGGTGATGCTCAGTTAGCTTGGTCAGACACAATTTGCCCTTGATAGATCTGCATTGACTGTTCCCAATTATGTTATTTCCGTTCACATGCCCAGATGTAGTGATGGACACAGGTTTGGTGAGGATTCACACTACAATCTTCCTGTGACCAGCTCACAATTCCTCAAATTTTTCTTTTCAAAGAACAGCAAAACCCTCACCTTTTCTCAATCATCAGGACCATCCCCCAGTTGCCAACTGCCATCCAAAGGCAATGATCAGCAGCCTTCCAGTGACATTAGCCTGCTGGCTCAGCACCCTCTGGTCCACATCAAAATCCAGCTTTGCAGTCCTACTGTTGGCACAGCAATCACCATACACTTTCATATCTTTATGAGAAGCAACTTGTGTGTGGTATTTTAATTTAATGCAACAAAATGCAGAATGTGGAGGCTTTGGGGTGGCTTTAGTTATTTTTCTTTTTTTTTAAGAAAAAAGTAATATAACTTACATATTGTCTGGCATGTAAGTACCCTTGTTTATGATACTGATACCTTACAATTCAAAGGAAAAATAAAGTGATCAATTCATGTTCATGCAACATGATTTACATTTTGCTTTTGTCTTTGTAGACAGCAAAGTGGTCCATTTTGAATTTTAGGCTGTACTTTATGAATGGTACAAATTATTTTGGATAAAAAAATCGGGGTTTGGAAGCATTTGTTTTGGACCTATGGATTTAAGAGGGGGATATTTCAACACACCCCCCAAAAAAAAACAGAACAAAAAAACCCCCAAAACCACCAAACCCAAACAAAAAACTAGCAGTCCAATTACAACAGTATCAATCAAGCTGTGGAACAGCTGAGGGAGCTGGGTTTATTTATCCTGGAGAAGAGGAGGCTCAGAGGAGACTTCATCGCTCTCTACAACTACCTGAGAAGGGGTTGTAGTGAGATGAGGGTTGGTCTCTTCTGCCAAGCCTACAGTAAGAGGATGAGGGCAAAAGGTCTTAAGTTACAACAGGGGAGATTCAGAGTGGATATTAGAAAAAAATTTCTTCACCATTAGGGCAATTAGACACTGGAACAAGTTGCCTGGGGAGGTGGTGGAGTGACTGTCCCTGGAGGTATTTGAGAAGCACCTGGATAAGGCACTGAGTGATATGGTTTAGTGTTTTAGGGGTTATTATGGTAGTGCTGGGTAGACAGTTGGACTGGATGATCTTGAAGGTCTCTTCCAGCTATAACTATTCCGTGATTCTGTAACTTGAGAAAAAAATAAGAACTTGGGTAACAATCTACACAAAACTAACACAGTGATGCCACCCTGTGGTTGTAACATGAAACTCCTGAAAAGGTAGGATGAATGGTTATGTTTTATTTTAAGCCTCTAATCAGATTAAAGCGGACTTCTGCACAAGGAGCCACTGGCAGTTTTCAGAACTTCAGTGCAAGTTTAAGAGCACATGTATGTAGAACAGATCAAGACAGTACCTGGTGAAACGATGTTGACATCGATATTGCTGTGCAGGTTATCAAGTGGACCTCTACTACCTACAGCTGTGTTCGTCAGGGAAAGAAGAAACAAACACATCCATATCTTACACAGTAAGTGACAACAGAACAAATGAGAAGGGGATTGTGATTGCAGCTATTTCATTTGAGTAAAACAAAGAAAATACAATTAAATAAACCCTAAAGTTTAAAGTAAATCCCACAACCACAATGTTTAAGCAATAATTACCTCTGCAAAAAAATAAGAAATATAACATCTGTCACCAGGTTTTAATGGAAATCACAACCACGAGAACTAAAAACTTGTAATAAAAGTATAAGCTATAATAATTTGGCTCCAGCTGAGGCTTTTCCTTAAGGAAAAAAAATAACAAAAGCCCAGAATACACAACACTAGCAAATATCATTAAAACTTGTCTTATAACAGTACCAGTTAAAAATGCAATCAACTATAAAAAGTATATTTCAGTATCTTGTATCTATACAAAAGAAAGAGAATTACATACATAACTGTGATAATCATTAAAATATTATAGTGTCTGATCACTTTCACTCTATTGCAATTTTATTAATGTAAAATTAAAAGTAATATTTAGAATAATTTTCTTCCAACTTTCTATCCACAAGCAGTGTTGGTCTTTGAATTACATAGCTCCTATTTATTTTTTAAAGAAGCGTTAACATTTTCTGAAGCCTCCTGGCTACTTTTAATAGGTTAACCAATTTGCTTCGATACAAAATAAACACAATGTTCAAAGCTTTGCTACCTTCCCCTGTACGATTCAGCAGCGAAAAACCCTAAAGAGAACGAAGAAACAGCCCCAGGAAACTCAACCTCAGGGCAGACATGGTCTTTCTTAGCCTTACCTGTTCTCAAGTAAGAGAATCTGTTCTCTCTGCAGAAGCCCACTGGAAGAAAGATGTTCCCTCAGAAGAGCCTCCCACCCACCCTCACTCATTTCACATTTGCAAAGCTGTAGTAACATTATGTGACAAAGCTTGGCCATACAATCTTTGTGCTGCTGTAGCAGTTTGGTCCTGCCCATCAGTAGAGTGCCTCTGTTGGATGGTTTGAAGCTTTCCTCCTTCTGCTTGGACAACCCCATACATTTCTACAATAGCTTAGGATCTAAGCTTAGCGTGACAATTGATGATAAACCACTGCATGGAACAGAAGACGAGCTTAACAGACAGCATGAACTGTGGAGATGAGCTGCCACACTCAGTGCTATCTGGATTTTCCTCAGGCACTCAGGACTTCATGTCCGGGTAGACAGCACTACTAGAATCTAGATGGAAGGTAAAAGCAGCACAAAGAGTGCCACAATAGTGGCATCACCTGCCATGACGAAACAATATTACAACTAACAAAAATTACAAGGGAGCAGCATATCCAAGTTGGCACACATACAGCATAGGTGGGAGTTTGACCTCAGTTAAGTTTCGCTAGGACTCAATTTTTTAATCCAGTCTGATCTTACCAGAACACAAAACCATCATGCAACTACTGGGAAGGTTCTGCATGGTGAAAGAGAGAAGTGTGTATTTATTACTTGCACAGTGCTGGCATTTGCTGTTGTCTAACCAATTCACCTAGAGGCTAGCTGTCTGTTTTCAAAAGAATCGGACTTAACAAAGATGCTGTCTCCACTTCTACTCCCTTGGTTGCAGCTCTTCAGAAAAGATTCAGAAGATTTAAACCATTTGTGGTTTGCTGCCACTTCTTGGTATCTCACCCCTAATGGCAACAAATAAAGCACAGAAGCAAAGCATAAATGTCTTACCTGTATTCATAAAGAATAAAAAAAAGGACATCATCTTTCACTTACACTTACATAACTTTTTTGTGTCCTGCCCTGAGCTAAAATACAGCTGCATCTAGTTATCACCTGCCCAGAAAGAAAAAAATACAAAAAAAAGGTGGCTATGAATTTGGTGCAAGTGTCAGGTAGGATACTAAAACAAAAGGAGGGGAAGAAGCTTAGGTGCTGGCTGTATTAAACAAAGAGGTACCAATTGCACAGCGGCACTGGTTAGATTTGTCTCCTGAGCTAATTTATTTTTTTTTTGGGTGGGGTGTCTGGATCACCTGTGTCATGGCTCACTTTTCCCTTGGAAAGCAAACAGGCTTATGGCCTGATGTGCAAAACATACAGGAATTACTCACTCCACACCCAGGACCAAGGTTATTTGTGTAACCACTGAGAACACAACACTGCTGTGAGGGACTCATGTAATGGATAAATGCTACTGAAGGAGACAGCTCAAGCATATTTGATCTCTTTATTGAAGTTCTTCATAATATTGTATGGTTTTGTTCTAACACAGATTGTAGATACTGGAGATTACCAAAGTCATTTACCACCTTGGCTTCTCCTTAAAGGAATATCTGGTATCTCTGAACCCATACATTTTAGTATTTACTCACATATTAGGCTTAAAGAGAATTGGTTTATCCTGATCAGATCAGTTGACTTCCCTTCACATACAAAACTGTGCTCTTTTGAGATGTATTTCACCATTAATAATATGCAAGCCTCAGAATAAGTTTCTCATCCATCTGTAAAATCATTACTGTAGGATATTTTCACCCACCAACTGGCTTTTCAACCCCCATGCTGGCTCCTCAGAGGGTCTCCCTCCCCCTGAACACCAGGCAAACTTTGATTGTTAACACTTAACACTGAATAGGTGAGGAAGAACATATGATAATGTATTGTGATTCTGTGATAACAACAAAGCACAGTATAAAACCCAATTTCCTGCACAATTAATAAACCAGACAGTTTCTCTGGCTCTTCTGCACAGTCTTAGCAATACCCAACGTACAGCTCTATGACCAGTGACAACAGACAAGGGCTTGTGAGTAGGATTTAATTAGACAAGGAGAAAAATCTTCGACCCTCTCACCCAAAGATTCTGCCCTCCCCATAGGTTCTCTCTGTAGGCAATATAAAGGTTTAAGAACAGTCCCCAGTCCCATCTCCCGCTGTTCATCTAAGAACTGCAGGGCTAGAGCAGGCAGTCTCCTCAATAATGAGATTTGAGTCTTTTGGGAGATACAAGCACCTGAAAAGCAGTTTAGGCAGTTTTTCAGATCTTCTGAAACCAAAGAAGCAAGTGATCTGGTAACCAGTAAAAACCCATTTTCTACATGTATGATGAACCACTTCCACACAAGAGCTGATCACACCATTCTGTGCTCCTCCTGCCCTGCTCTTCCCAGCCTCTAACCATTTCTCTTCAGCCCTCCTGCTTTTTTTCTTCTCCCAGCTCTTCATTCCTCATCACCTATCTGTCCCTATGAACAACCACCTTTCAAGGGGCAGGCTAGAGGGTAACAAATAAGAACTTTAAACTATGAAATCCACATCATTGTTTCCAGAGAACAGCTTTCTGTGAAATGCTGCAGTGACTAAATGAGCCAAAAAAAAAAAAATCAACTTCTTTGAAACGTAAGCCATTTGTAAACATGTCTTATCTCTCCAAAAGCCAAAGCAAAACAGTGTTTTCAGTCTCTCACTCTCAGGAGAGAATGAGAAAAAGCAGATACATACTTGAAGGTTTCAGTTTGAAAAATATGCTTGACTGAAAAACATTTTTGTTCACTGCTCAGAGCGTCAAAAGAAACAAAGCCAAGTTTCAAAATTCTTTCCTAAAACTGACATTTAAATGCAGTAACCCATGGATTCTTCCCATTCATAAAACTCAGCTTTGTGTTTCAAGATGATTACCATGGGAACAATACTTTTATCTGCCCTGGAATAGCTGGCAGCTGGGAACTGCACCAGAGATTTGCCATCACCCTGACTTTATGTCTTACAGTTTCAAAGAGGTAGATAATACTGTGGGATGACTGCACACTGACTAATACTTTTACTACTTGCTCACCAGACTGACGTACTTTTGTTTGTTTGCTTTGGGGAAAGGGGTAAGATACTCCTGTCTTGGTTTTGAGCAACTATAAAATGTAAGAACTAGTAAACTCTCCCATTTTAACCAGCTACGAAGCATGAAGACCAGGGGAACAAATGAGAGTCAGCAGCCAGACTACACCAGCACACAGATGGTTGACCTCATAGTGAAGTGACCCCTATCACCCTCACCACCCTGGAAACCCTCAAGGGCACAAATGCTTTTGAAGTGTCTCTGCATAGTTACACCAAGTATTACACTGGGGCTCCACCCTGCACCTCACTGTGGCTGATACATCCAAAGCCACAAAATGTGCAGCTAGGAAGAAGCATTGCTGTTCACAAAGAGCTATCACTCCACCCTTAGCTAAAGCATTACTGCAACTAATCAAACAGAACAGTAAATTCCATGTAAAAATACCCAGTATGCTTTCAACAGCATGTCAAATGAAGATGTCTCCACAAGAGAAGTTTGTCTCTCAGCCTGCATTGCAAAGGCCTTTCAGTTTCTTCAAACAGAAATGGCTAGAGGGAAAGAGGTAAAAAGGGTTACTCAATGCAAAACATTCCACTCGCAGCCGAGAAAACTGGGAAGTGATTGGCAGACTTTGCTTTGGGAATTCAGGGCAAATAATTTGGGGAATAGAGGATTAGGTACAAGTGCCATGAGAATTTCTTCTCCCTCTCAAATCTGTTCCTTTTTTCCTACAGTCTGAAATCAATCACTTAGCTTACAATTTTCCTGAAGTAAAGACCACATCAGCTTGTCTTATGTATGGTCGGTTTGCAGGATGAAAACCCTGGTGCTTTTATTTTTGAAAACATAGCAAAAATAGTAAAAGAAAATTACTTTGAGGGGCTTTCCAGTAGTACCTAGTGAAAGTCTCACTCCTACAGCACAAACAATACCAAGCAACTTGGTGTCTGCAGCAGTATGAAAAGAAAGCAAGGAATGAGCTAGTTACTGGAGATGTACACTTGAGTGCTGACCATTTTTTAGACACCTTCATGAGTGATTTTTGAGTGGGTATTCAGGACAATATGAAGTTTATAGTGTAGATGATCAACTTACTCAACATCAAGCCACTTTCCAAGAAAGACCTTGCAAGGACAGTACAGGAAACTCAGTCTTTTGACACTTAACTATTGGGAAAAACTTTTCTGCTCCAAGCCTAGCATACCATTGTTCTTCACAGAATCATAGAATGTTAGGAGTTGGAAGGGACCTCAAAAGATCATCTAGTCCAACCCCCCTGCCAGAGCAGGGCAACCTAGAGCAGGTCACACAGGAATGCACCCAGTTGGGTTTTGAATGTCTCCAGAGAAGGAGACTCCACAACCTCTCTGGGCAGCCTGTTCCAGTGCTCTGTCACTCGCACAGTGACAAAGTTCTTCCTTATGTTCCCTTGGAACCTCCTATGTTCCAACTTGAACCCATTCCCCCTTGTCCTATCACTGGACATCACTAAGAGCCTGTCTCCATCCTCCTGACACTCACCCTTTACATATTTATAAACATCAATGAGGTCACCCCTCAGCCTCCTCCAAGCTGAAGAGCCCCAGCTCCCTCAGCCTTTCCTCATAAGGGAGATGTTCCACTCCCCTAATCATCGTTATGGCTCTGCACTGGACTCTTTCAAGCAGGTCCCTGTCCTTCTTGAACTGAGGGGCCCAGAACTGGGCACAGTACTCCAGGTGCAGCCTCACCAAGGCAGAATAGAGGGGGAGAAGAACCTGTCTCGACCTACTGACCACCCCCCTTCTAATGCACCCCAGGATGCCATTGGCCTTCTTGGCCGCAAGGGCACATTGCTGGCTCATGGCCATCCTTCTGTCCACCAGGACCTCCAGGTCCCTTTCCCCTTCTCTGCTCTCCAGCAGGTCAGATCCCAACCTATACTGATACATGGGGTTGTTCCCACTTGCCCTTGTTGTATTTCATTGAGTTTCTCCCCACCCAACTCTCCAGCCCAACTCTCCTCTCCTTTCTATCAAAGTTACTATGGAAAGAACAATTAAAACCATTCAAGCTATCAGTAATCATAAGATGACTGACAGTTTAAAAAAATAACCAGAAATCAGTAAATTCTGTTTGGAAAATCCTTCAGGCCTCACTGATTTTGCTAGTTACCTCACAAAGAAAGTGTTCTGTGTCCAGCACACAAGGAGCAACTGATTTCTATTCTGATCCCAGAAAAGTGTGTCCTAACATGAGCAACAAACGGGGAGGCACTGAATGAATATTCCAAATTCTGTATCACATAAGAAACACCAGGTAAGAGCACAAAGTGGCTGGCCCCTTCCAGACAAGCTTATCACAGCTAGGGGAAAGGAGAAAGTTGACTTGAAATAATCTAGAAATCATCAAAATATAAAAGTTTATTTAGCTACAATATTTAAAAAGTACAATATAAAGATATAAAACATAGAAATTCCATAATTAATTCACATGCTAAAAGGATAAATTGATCAGCTGTAAGGAGGAGACTTCATGAAATTTATGGACATCTTAGCCATAAAGGCTATTTCACCAAATTTCAGACTTGAAATATTGAACAGCCATTGCAGAGAACTTGCTCTCCCACATCACCATAACTAGGGAAAAAAGAAAAGAAAGAAAACCAAGAGAAACAAGGTCAGCATGTCTGCTGTTTCTGGAACACAACAAAGAATGCCATCCTACTCCATTATCAACAATAACCACGAGACTCCTACACAACACACTCAGTTCTTTGTATCACAGAACTGTTAATGAGGATGGCAAAAACTTAGGATTGCTTCTAGGGAGCGTATTCATTAATCACTGGCCAACATACTACAGTGCTGGCAGGAAAGCAAGAGGATATTTTGCCTCCTGGAACATTTAAATCAGAAGCTAAACTAGACTTGCACTAAGATTGATTAGACTACGTCACGCAGGCATTTTACTTTTCATGTTTCAGACAGCTTTACTACTGCTTAAGCAACATGAGAAGAGTTCTAAGCTCATCCATTTGGGGGGTCTTGTTGGGTCTTCATATGCTACAGCCAATTTTCAGGGCATATATGATTAAAATGAGCTTAAAAATTCAAAAGGCACTTACTCAACAGTGGAACACAAAGAGCAGGTAATTGTGTTACAGCAGCTGCAGAGCCTGCTGCAGTTCTGGCAGACAAACTGGTCACACTGTGTGCACGCCTCCTTGACACCAGCAGTTCTCACACACGATGAACATGCTTTGGAAACTCCCACGGGTGGAACTGCTAGGAAGAAGATGCAGTTAAGAAGAGATGCACCTTACAGCACCACGGGGAAAGCACCTGGAAGCTCCGAGACCCACAGGGCAGCTCCGAGACCCACAGTGCAGCTCTGCTCGGTGTTGTGGCTACAGGTGGCAGCAGTGCAGGACAAGTCTCAGGCAAGGCAAGGCCGGTAAGAGATGCTCAACCAGGCCACACGTGCAAGCTCCTAAACCCGCCGGTGAAGTTAAAA
>VZRW01007715.1:392182-432175 GCA_013398125.1 Aegotheles bennettii | reverse complement strand
CCCCGTCAGCGCCAGGCGGGTCGCGGTGCTGTCCCGGCTCCCTCCCCCTCCCCGAGGCTTCCCCCTCCTGCCCCGCTCCAGCTGCCCGGATGCTGTAGAACCATCGGACATGTGGGCAACCGCCAGGAGCGGCCTTGTCTGAACCCAGCAGGGGCCGGAGAACCGGCGGCGGCCCAGGGGAGCTCCCGGCACCTGCCCAGCAGAGCACTCACGGCCCAGCGGGGCTCCAGGGACCGGCCCCCGGCTCCAGCCGAGCCACCGGGCTCCCGGGGCCTCCTGCGGGCCTGGTGTGTGGCGAGGAACTGCCCCAGTTAATCCCTGTTCAGAGCTAAGGTGTCCACAGCAGCCCAGGTGCCGTTTTACAGGTGGAAATGTCCCGTCCAAGGCCCAGCAGCAGCCAGCCTGGTTACTGTGTATATTCTGGAAATACATTGTTTTCCTCCAGGAAGATCTGTGCAGCGGGTGTTGGTGTTCCTGGGGCCATGTTTTGCACCAGTCGAACAGTGTAGTCAGTCCCAGTATCTGCATTTCTTCGGGAGAGGTTTGTGCACTCCAACCTTCCCCTATGCACGTGTTAGGAATCCGGGAAAGATCGTAACCCAGGGCAGGAATGATTTGTCCATCAGTGCACACCAAACCCGTGCTTCCTCTGGCTGCTGACCTGCTGCTGGGTTGCAAGTGCAACCACACTGATTTCATACAGCTTAATGTGATTTATTTTTTCCCTGTAGAGCTGATCAGCCCAGCTTTGTGGTCTGTGGAGTGGAAGCTATGGCTGTAATGCACAGTAATTCACAAAAATCTGTTCTGAGCTGAAAAGTCTGACTCTTGCCATGCTTTTTCAGATGCAAAGATTTCTAATTTGGCTTTTTCTGCAGGTACTTGCAAGTGGATGCTTGAAGATGTTCAGCAGACAATTTTTCCCTGCACATTGAAAACTCATCATCTTTTCTTGCCTCTAAGGAAATTCCTTTGTAAGTATTCATTAGATAAACACTCTGATGTCCCCGAAGCTCCCTGGGGAATGTGGGTGAATCCGGTCAGACAGAGCCCTGCCGGGATAGAGGGCAGCAGATCACACATTTAATCAAAATGACATAGAATAAGCGTGGATAGAACTCGACTGCCTGAGAACTGGATGAAATACAAAGAAAAAAGTGAAAAGTGCTGTTCTGCTTGTGAAGGAGGAGAGCTCTGAACCACTGATCTCGGAACATGAAGCAGATTTGCAAGTGAGCAGCGTGCGCTGCAGCAGCGCTGGTGCTGTCACCAAAGGGTACATTTAAGGGCACTTTCCCTGAGGGCTGATTACATTTGACATGTGTCACCACCACCTCACTGCAGGGCAGGTGCAGAAATCTTCTGTTGCAGCTTTCTGAGTCAGCCTCAGGTGGGGACATCTCTTCAGTGCTTAGCAAGCCTCAACCTTAACAGCATCTGTTCCTGATCAGCTATTTCCCATTGGTAAGCTATGAAGGCAGAATAATTCTGTCTGGTCTGTACCAACCTACCTTAGCATCCCACAGGGAAGGAACTGGCTCATCTCCCAGCCTGCTGACTTCTTACCCGACAGAAAGATTCTGAGTGTTTTATTAGTTTTGGAGCAGAAAGCATTGAGGAACATCCACCGGTGATTTGGAAGTAGAAGAAAGGCTGAGATCTGACCTGCAAATCTTGCTGACTCTGAGCATTAATGAAAATCAGTGCTGATGATTTCCCAGGTTAGTTAACGAGATTGTGTGTTATGTTACACAGCTTCTGAACATGAAGAAGCAACCCCAACAAATCCCAAGCCACTGATGACAATTGTGAAAGACAAATATTTTGATTTGTCCTTGAAAAGGCATTTGTGAAAAAAAAAAGCAGAGAATAAAAATGAGTCTTTTTCTTTGCTACTTTGCTTCTCCTCTGCTGTCTGAACATTGCAGATAAATCTGGTTTGTTTTCAATTTGCAGCCTGTTAATATCCTTGGGTGACTCCTGTGTTTGGTTTTATAAAAAACAATGAATAACCATTCTCTACTGACTCTCTGCATAATGCCCACGACTATAAAGATGTCTGCTGCATCATCATCCTTTATCTTTTATGCAAGCCAAAATGTTTTGTCACATCAAAGCACTGTTTTGCAGTGTGTACTTCCTGAAGCGGGGTGGCTACTGCACCAGCTGGGAGCACACCATGCATCCGGACAGCATAAATCTAGAGAAGTTTTCCTCTTGGTCTCTTCCCTAATAATTCCTAACATTGGATTTGTCACTTTGATTACTACTAAAATACCAAAATGATGCTTTCAGGGAACTACTCAAAAATGGCTCACAGCATCACTCCCCCTAGTGCTGATCACTTTACTCAGAACCCATTACTCTAACTACATAGCTGAGGTTATTTTTAATAACTTACTTATTGACATCACCCATTTATTGCCTGATTGGTTTGGTGAGAGCCTCAAAAACACACAGCTGAAGCTCTTCCAGTTGGCGTTTGGTTTTGACTTTTGACAAGAACACAGCAAACACTGATACCCCGCTCCTCATCTCCCCTCCCCAGGGTACTTACAAAGACATTGAACTGCCAGAGCCTTCCTCAAGTTCACTGGGACACAGTCCTTGGGGTCACACCAATCCCTTTGTAAAAATTGACATGAAGTTCCTGATTTAATTAAATGTATCACATTCAGACCTGAACTATGATAGACTTTGACTACAAAATATGTAGACTTAGACTTTAAATACTCCAGTAAGCAGGCACAGGTTTTAAGATTTTTGTTTCTGACCCGTCTGCAAGACAAATACGACCAATGTTTGCCTGTAAGCCAAAGCTTCCAACCACTCCAAAATAGACTAGAAATAAACAGACTGGAATAGAATAGACTGGAATAAAAGCCACAGACAGTGTAAATCATGGACATTTCAAATCAAGACTGGATGCTTTCTTAAAAGGAAAAGAAATTACAAAGTTAGGAAAGAGCAAATTGAGGAAAATTCTGCCTTCTGTTTTAGGCAGGGTCGGACAAAATGCCCACAATGGCTGATCTGGCTTTGTGAATCTAAATATTCATCAGTCTTCTTCCTGTCTATGCCTTGTTTTGCAAGCAACTTTTATCCATTTACTGTAACAAGTGTTCCGTTTTAAGAACAGGTGGCAGATGAATAGCAATCCAGGAGGTTATACTACCTTTTATACTCTTCCAAATGCCTAAGAGTATGTTCCCATAAGCACTGCAGAGCCTTAAAAATATTTTACCCTTCTCTTCAGCTTCCTTTATACCAAAGCCCTTCCCTCCACATGCTCATAGTAAAAATTCCCCATTTATTCTGTTCTTTTATTGTGAGGCTATTTAGAAAGAAATTGAAACACAATACCTAGAGGTGGGACTCTTTAATTCAAAACACTTTAAATCAAGAGTTTCCTTAATGATTTATCTCAATTTGTACTGATATAAAAATGTACTGATATAAAAATGTACTGATATAAAAATGGATTTTGGCCGACTCTGGTTCTTTTCCAATGTTTTCATGATAAAATGGTGAAAAGAATATTCTAGAAATGCTTTTACGTGGACTATATATTATAGTAGCTAATGCAGTTGGCCGTGTGTTAAGTTGGCTGAAGTACCAGGATGCTCACACATCCTCTATTAGGACTGGAGTAAAGCACTGCGCTCCATGCACCCCATCCCACCACACTCTTCTTTCTGTGCTCTGCAATATGGATTTGAAGATATAAAACCACTGCTTTGAATAAACCTGCTTTTACTAGAATGGCTTGGGGTTCTTTATTCTGTACCCATTCCTCCCTCCCCCCCTCCCCCCTCCCCAATCATATTGTAGCATGTCAGTCTTAACAGACAATGTGTTTTCAACTGGGATCAAAGGGCTTCACACAGTTCAGACCTTACCTGTTCACAAGTGCATGTCATTTTACTATGGGTCGTTAGCAACAAGAGTTTGTGCCCTCATCTCAATGAGTTGGTTGGCACATCAAAAACTCTTTGTAAGCCAGTGATATGCAGGATTAAGGGTTGACTCTTGAAGTATACTGCTGTTAAGCCAAGGTTCTGCCATCTTGGCACAGCAACCAGTACTTGCTCTTAAATTAACGCGGTGTGGTTGAATTTCATACCATGTTACTACTCTGCCAGCTACGAGATACACCGGTTCTGCTCAGCAGACCAAACCATTCACAGGTCCCACTTACACTAGAGGGCACTCTCAAGACTATAACTGATTGCTGTTGGAAAGATGTTCTGCTGACAGCAATGTGCAGGGTTCACAAAGGGGCTGCTTTCTCCAGGCTTTTTTTGTGGTTGTTGTTCCTTTCTCGTCGTGTGCCTTCATTTCTGCTGCACGGGGTTTCCTTTTATTTTGCCTCTTTCCAGTTTATTTCAATCTACAAATCAAAAAGGAACTTGAGCTCTGGCGGTGGTAATTGCCATTCCTGACCTAACCCAGTGCCACTGTATTCTGATTCCTTCCCCCACAGGCGACAATGTGGTTCATTTAATACTAGGTGGTTGTACTCAGAATTCTTTAAATCTGTTTTCAAAAGGTGCTATTCCGTTATTCAATGTGGATTTACCAGGGAGAGGCTACAGGTACCTCTGCCCTTTCACCAACCCCACACAGTACAAAGCATTTTCTGCCTCTCACAGCAGGAGAAGGGCTGGGCAAAACCTGCCTCCCTCCTCACTGCAGCTGCATCCAGTCCTGGTCTTGTCATTTTGTTGTGGAAATGAGTCCTTGATTCGAGAAGGCTTTGTGTGTAGTGTCTCCCATGCTGGCCTTTATCCATGCCCTAAAGCAGCCGTTCAGCTGGAGTTACCCAGGGTACATCCCTTCAGCTCAAAGGGACTGTGTCAGCACATGCTGGCAAAGAACCTGGCTCTGCTCTCACCCTGTCCAACAAACAATTCCCCAGCAGCACCCCACAAAGTGTGTTTATTTTAAATATGTGTGACTCTACTGCCAATCCTGGATAGAGAAGATCTCTGTCCAAAAAACAGAAGCTGCAAGTAGTCAAAGCAAGGCCTTGAACATTGTCAGGATGAAATGCCACAGCTACAGGGATCATCAGTGGGGCTAATGTGGAAATTCTCTTGGTATAGCCTTTTTGGCTGAAATCTGTTTACATTGGGAGTCTGGAAGGGACTCATTCTCTTTGCTCCCTGCTGAGCAGTTCACATATGTGGTGTGATATAAGCTATAAAAGTAATGTTTTGTTCTAGGCCTACCATCCAGGGTGCCGATTAATAGCCTGACGTTTTTTGTGCTGCTGGCATGTTTCCCCTGGATGGAAATCATCAATACATTTTGTGTCGGGCTCAGAATTCCATCAATACCAGCTTTGCTATTTTAATTATGTAGTCTGGTGCAAATCAATCTCTAATGGACAAAATGTCTTATTCCATTTGTAATGCCTTAACCAGCTAATGTCTTTTATTTCTTCCACTTGACCTCTTTACCACGTATATTAAAATGCAACATAACTTATTCTATATATTTGTGCTTAGTACATTCCTGCAATGTATATGCATTCATCTTTACTTTTTTTTTTCTTTTTATGTGTTTTTTTCTGCGTGACACTTTCAGAGAAGATATTGATGTAACACAATCATATTTTCTTTTCTTCTGTTGCATCTTTCCCATCTTCAAGGTTTGGAAGATCTCCAGATCAGTGGAGGTGTTCAGAATTGCCTCTGTTTCTAATACTGGTTCTTTAACACTACCTAAACTCAGGGAAGGACTACTATATATATATATATATACACACACAAACATATCAGCACTGAAGCTGGAGCAAATACAAAACTGTACTATTGCCAGTGAATAATTGACTGGATAATGGAGGACAGCAGCCCAACATTCCTCCCAGCTCTTCAAAATTCACAGCCCTCCAGTGTTTGTCCCAGACACTGGTCATTCTTTTGGACAAGTTCAGCACTCAGCACTGCTCTGCATGAGTTTGCTGCTGTTTTATGCCAACTTCAGTCCTTCTGGTAAAGCTGGAGATATTTCTTTGTCCACCCCTCTATTTATTTCACTATATAATACAGGCAAGTGGAGATCACTGATCATTCTTATTCTGTCTGCAGAATGTATATACTGAAAATCAGTGGACCAAATCCTCAGGAAATGGGTTTGATGTATGAGTTACCTTTTCCAGTAATTTGCTTTAGAAGCTATAGGTAGAAAGTTAATGCTGTTTTAGAATGGCAAAGGCAAACCTTTTGTGAACATGCTCAGTAAATATTCCCAAACTACATTTTATCTCACGTAGACATGATTACAGCCCTGTTGGTACAGTTATAAACAGCATTCCTCAATTATGAAAGAACAGGTCTATGGAATTGCAGGACGGGAAGAAATGCTTCTAATAACCTTTCAAGTTGGGAGTGGTATTGCATTATCTGAGAACTGAAAATACAATATTTTCAAGGGAGGTGGTGAAAAAATTATGCTGGCAACCAGAGGGTTAATCACAGAACATTAATCACAGACTATAGATCATAATGATAGACCCTATTAATCGTAGGGTCAATAGTCTAGACTCAATAGTTTGCAAGACTTCAACAGTGTTTTCAAGGACAGGCTCACTAAAAACATGGAGGTAAATGCAAAATGAGATAAAATGCAAAATTCATTTAAAAATAGATGACCCTGGGTATCTTGGATTTTATGAACAAAGGAAGTGTAGTGGCTATAATCTATTTAGACTTTTTAAGCATTTGATATAGAACCATATAGGGAATAATTAGTTATTAGGTAGGGGTTAGTATAAAGTGACCAAAGAACTGGATAGGGGGAGATGGAATGGCTGATGTTGAAAAGCTGTGTCTACATTAGCAGGCAGTGCAGACCTACAGGAACAAATATGTGAAGTAGTTGATGTTCAGGACCCAATATCCATGCTATAGGTGGAGGGTTGCTTCTAACGAGTTCTTTTGTGGCCCCATGGACTGAGCTTTGATTAACACCTGGAGTATAGCAAGAGCACTGCTGGAGATTATCTCTCGTTCTGTTTCACCCAAAAGGAAAGTAGTTTCCACACTGGGTGCACTACTTTCTAGTGCAAATCAAAGCGTGGAACAGTGATAACAGCCATTGCAGAGCAAGATGAAGCCACCATAAGGGCACAGTCTCAATGGCTGGAACAACCAAAGCAGAAGAAAATTGGAGTATAAAACACAAAGTTCAAAATTTGAATGCCATTGTCTACTTTTGATGCTATAGGATACTAACTAGCAGTAAAGTGTAGTATTGATGTACATGTAACTGTGCACCAGGACTGTAGCTAGTCTTATCTGTAGCAAGGCAGATTCCTGAAACAAGACTGTCTCATTATCTCCCCGATTCTCCTTTTTTCCTTCATCCAATTACTAAGGACACACAACACACCATTACAGCAGATTCCAGCGGACGTGTAGGACAAGCCAGTGGTACTACTCACCAAACTGAGTAATGGAAAATAACTTCCCTCCATCTCCTGGCCACTGTGCCCCTGGTATAGCCCAGTACACCATCTGCTTTATTCAAGATGCAAGGGCATCATTGGCTCATATTCAACCTGGCCCCCACTGTAAACTCTGGGTCCTTTTTAGCCAGGTGTTTCCCACTCTGTATTGAGACATGGGCAACACTGTGCTTCTTCCTGAGATTTCCATTGCCCAGTCCCCAAGCTTATCAAGGTCTTTGCTATTTGTTGTCAGCCACTCCTGAATTCGGAACTCATCTAAGGACAGGCTTCCATTCATGGCAGAGTGCTGCACTATTTTAAGAATCTCAATGGAAATGTAACTCTAAATACAACAGGTTTGCAACTGGGAGTTTCCACTTCAGGAGCAAAAAACACCAAGAAACACCTTTTTATGATAGTGACTGGTAATACACTGTAATTACCAAGTCTGTCATTTTGTCAGGCTCACCAAAGGTTGACTCCAGCACCCCTTGCATGGGACCATCTCCATTTACAGGCCAGCCAGGCTTCCACAAACCTCAGCAGCAAACACCATTTCCACACATTTGAAGAATTAGGCCCAGTTAGTGTTAAAAGTTTTGTCTCACATAAGGGAAGATGAAGGTGGATACTGCCACCTCTGCTGTATGGACACATATAGCTGACTCTATTCTGCAGTCTGTAAGAAACATGTCTCCAGCGCTTCTGCCCAGGGTATTTTAAGGATTTCAGCAGCCACCTAAACTGTCTGAAGTGCTCCACCACTTATCAAGCACTGTAAAGGTATCTCCTGAAACCCAACACTGCTGCCTGGGGCACTATTTACAGGCCTGTAATGTAAACTCTGGTGTATGCACTCAAATTCTAAAAGGTAACGGCTGTCAAAGGAAGGGTATGTTATCTCGACTGTGAAATCATTCAAATACATGAGCATTATTCCTTTCCTGACAAAGACATTTCCTTGCTAAAGACATTTTTGTAGGCAGTGTTAAAATTTGTACTGCACAGTCTCTACTCCAGAAATGTACAGAAATTAGTAACACATGAAGGTATTTTAGAAGAACTGATTTCCTGTAAGTATATGAGATTAAAAGGCAAAATCTTGAAATCCTGATTTGGACTTTAATGCCTCACACTACGGCTGACATCTGCATGAGTAATTTGTTACTTTAAATTTGAGCAATATGTAAGGGTTCAGCCAGCCCAATCTGACTGCAAAATCAATGGGAAGCAGTTTCTGCAAGATGTTCCTTACCAAAGCTCCTTTGTGATGAACCTGCCAGTTGGGAAGAACCCATTTCCTCCCCTCCCTGAAGCAGGCTGTACACCACCACTCACACACACAACAAATCCCGTGCAGTACTGTGATGGTTGAGCAAGCTCCATGCCTCAGGCACCCTCTTTTTCATCAGCAACACAGATCTAATAAAGATATGAAACCAGCACTAACAAACTCCCTTAAAACAGTAGCCAACAGTTCCACAGACTCGCTTGACACAGTGCCTGTACCACAAACAGGGGCCTCTTCTAAAGGTAAGATGGTTGGAGGTGGATTTTCTTTCTTGCCTGATGCCTAGTTAAGAGTGATGACAACTCATCCTATTTGCAAACATCCAGTACTTGAAACCAGTTCTCTGATGGATATGAAATGATACTGTAAAGGAAGCTGTGCCACTTCCACAAAGAATAAGGAGCCGACTAGAGCTTGACAGCTTGTAAAGTATTAATAGAAGAGGGTAGGGGCAGGAAAGTCAACTATTAACTGCAGCTCTCCAGAGGCAAGATGGTCACGTTGTTCCCATTTTTACAGGCTGTCTATCTTCTTTCCGCCGTCTCACTCACAAGGCTCAGCTCTCCACCTGACAGACAACAGACAGACCAGTAACAAACTGGAGTGCTTTGCCAGTGGGTAATTTCAGCAGGGGCAGGTGTGCTCAGTTTTGGTTTGGTTTTGGTTTTTTGCCTTCAGCAACGCCAGTGTCACATGGAGTTAGACGAAACTGTTTCAGATGCTTCAGCTACCAAAGGACATTCTACATGAATTTATAACTGATGCAAAGCAAATGGAGAAACATAGGTTAATTAGCAGACCAGTTCTCATACAGCACCCAGACATTGCCCCGAACTGTGTACTAACCTGCTGTCATTTACTGGACAGGTACCTCTCACCTGCTGTTCCACACTTCTTCTAAAATGGATGAGAAAGTGCTTTTACAAAGGCTCCTGAAAGCCCTGAGAGTACTCATCTGAAGCCCTCCCACGTTTTTGAGGTGATAATTACATTATCTGAGCGAGTATCTACCTACCTTTCCTTTCTAGCACAGTGCTGTTGATAAAGAGCTATATGGAGTTCACATCAGTTGCTCTGAGCCAGCTGGTATGGCAAGAACATTTTTGCATCAATTAGAAAATGTTTTTTTTCTTCATGAAACCATTTCTCACTCAGGTGAGCTAACTAAAGATGACTAACCATGAATCCCCAGTGGTAAAGGTGGATCCCTGCTCAGTTTGTAAATGAGGAAATGTGACAAAGTTTATAGAATATGTATAAAAAAAGGCAAAACCACTGAGAATCTGTAGATTGAAAGAAAATATCCATTCATTCAGTAATGCTGCTATTATTTTTTAAAATCTGTGAAATACTGAACCAGGTTTCTGCAAGATGTGTATTGTGTAAAAAAAAAAAAAAGGAGAAATAGAGACAAAGCATTGTTACTTTAAATTGGTTTTAATGTGTCTTTCAGGACAAAATAAACAGGTGTGGATCCAAAATTCATCTGAAAAAATCTCTGTAAGGTGTAAGTGTAGTTTGCACATTACTATGGAAATGCTTAATTCTCTTTCCTTTTATAAAGTGCATTATGCCAGAACTGTAAGACCTTATATAGCCAAATTAAAAATTACAAAAGCTTCAAAATCCTATACTGCATGTGTTAGGAAGCATACACCTGACTGTGAAGGCCATATTGTAAGGGTAAGTGTGAGGAAACATGTCAAACACATTAATGTGCATGAGTGAATCAGTAATTGTTACTTTTAAAAAACTATAATCTTTACCACAAATTATGCCATTTTGGTAGATGTTTACCCTTATTCTTCCATCCAGATATCTAACAGGATGATGCATCAACCAGTTTTAGTCATTATTATTGCATTTGGCTGGGGAGAAAGAAGAAATTATATTCATCACAGTGATTGTTACTAAAATGAAATTCCAAACAATACAAAATAATACACCAGGGAAACAGCCACAATGAAAGCAAATTTACATTAAAATGTTCTTATTAAACATTGTGTCACTCTGTATATTAAAGACCTTTTCAATAAAAGCCTGAACTTATTCACGTTTAACTTGATGACAACACATATGAAATTCAATAGGAGTAGGACTTTCATTTAAAAAAAAACATGCTATGAAATGAAATGAGATTTATGGTATTATTTTTAGGGTAAGAGAGTCAAGGATAATTGCCTATTACCCACTGACAACATCACTGGGTTTTTGATGAATCCTTGAATGCAAAGACAGGCAATGTGGATCTAACAGACTTAATGGAAAAATTACTTAATGGGAAATAAAAAGATTAGGTGAACAAGAAAAAGTAATCCTGTGAAAATTAAACTATAAAAGCTAATTTTTTCAATATGCCAAATACTTCATCTAGAGTTGATTATTTAATCCAGTTGTTCAGCACACCCAGTGGCTTGTCAGTCATTGCAGACTTTGCCTATAAATCAACCAAAGCTTAAATACAGTGGCGACCTCCTAACAGAAATGCACTGAGGAAGATGAGGCCAAGAAAAGGAACAGGTCTGGATCATCCCGTAGGCAAATGACACAAAGTTAAGCCATGTGAAAACAAAACTTAATTACTGTGTCTCCAAGCATCTTTATGCTTAAATGACCTCATACAAATGAGGCACATTTCACAGTGCTTTTAATAACTAGCACTTATCAAGCACCTTTCAGAAGTGCTTTGCAAACACTAAGGTCAGAAATCTCATCGCTCTCTCATTAGAACACCCATAAATGCAACAGGGAGAGCTTCCTCATCAAGGTCAGAGCAAGGATTGCAGGGCTCAACCCACCAATATCCACAGAACAGCTGTAAAGTGGTGAGGAAGTATTCCTAATTGTCATTTTACAGATTGCAAAACAGTAGCGTGGAGATTTAACAACTTGTCAAAGATTGACAAAGGAATTGTAGCTGAATCAAGGATTCACAACTTTGGGCTTTTTATTTTTTTATTTTTTTATATTTTTTTAGAGATAAAAAGTATTTGATTGTGGCATAAAGCCTCAGTCTGGTGAACTGGGGTATGAAGAGACTGCACTGCAGCCAGAGGGTGTAAGAATTCTGCCCTACAAGCAGCAATACATCCGTAGACAGTTAAATTTAGTGCCTGCTATGTGCTGGTAACAGTACTTTTGTTATTACTTCTTGACACAAATGGGTTTGAACATCACCCATTATTTAAAATTGAGTGAGAAAAGACAAAGGTGATGGGTATGACACCAGATACTCCAGACTGGTTTTTCTTTTTCCCCATCTCTGATGCAAAGAATGTCATTGCTTCGTATTCTCGGAGTTATCATCTCAGAAAAGGGATATTTTCACACACTACATAATGGCATTACTGGGGTTGAGATGCCATTTCCACACCCCCTGGGAATGATACAAAAATATTGTTATAGCTCTCAGACATAAACAGAAAAGGAACATTTACTTGGAAAATTCTGCAGTTAGGGAGCAACTCCGTGTATTATTTTTCCTTTACAAAAGATAGGCCTTTTTTTGAGAGCTCTTTAAGTATAGCCATTATAAATTAGAAGATCCACAAAGAAATCCAAGTGTATTCTTGAAGATTCCAGGACCTCTCCATGGCTTCTACATGTCCCAACCCGGGCTGCCACATGTCATCCCCTTCTATAAATAGCCATTACATTTTACTGAGGAAGGTCAAAACGTGTGAGGGGTGTAAATACTGGAGCAGTCATCATTAAGTCATGCATTGATTTATTCTTGGAAACCTAGAAGCTGTGGAAGCGAGTGTGCCTTACAGAGCTGCAAGTCCCAAGTTCCTCAATAGATACAGTAAAACTTTGGAAATTACAGTCACTGCATTAGCAGGAAGAAATGTCTCAGGTTCACTGAGAAAACACAGTATGCTGTCTTGGCTCCACTCTCCCCGTGTGCTTTGTACCCCAAGCCCTTTGTACTCTTTGTACTCTTCCTTCAGCCTTCACTCACTCCTTCCCTACTGCATAAAATAAAGACAGCACATCTGATAGACTCCACGGGAACTGTCTGTTAGTACACAGGATACTTGGAAGATATATCAGACACATCAGCTTTCTCCAGCTTGGCCCCTCTACAGATGTTACCTCAGTTACTAGAATAGGGTCTGTGATAAAAACACCTTAGCTGCTCTCTGCCCATTTCAGTGGGCTATTAAAAATCATTATATAAAAATTATAGATAATTGTGTTTGTGTTGCTTTGTGCAGTCAAAAATACCTAACATCAATGTATTTTAGGAACTGAAAATCTGTATAATCCCACCAGTTTAAGTGCACGGTATCCATCTTATTACTGCCACCCCAGATACACAGACATTTTCACATTTGAAGAACAAATCCAAGCTTCACAATTCTAAAGTTGACCAGTAACTACTGGAAAAGGCTTAATACTGTTTTCAGCAAGAAGAAATAATGCTATATGGATGTAAAATACTTTCAAATAGTAACACGGCTCAAATTTTTTAAAAAATAAACTTCCTTATTTTGTTTAGAGTATTTTTTTGATGATGGCCACCAAGGAGATTTTACACTGAATTTACCAAGAACTTAAAGATAAATAAAATGTTACAATACAGAATATGTGGTTTGTTTCTATTTAATTCCTAGAAGAACACGTTGGTTTTAATTAGCATCTCCGTTTAAAGTGGAAGCAGTAAGGAACAGATGAAGGCTAAATTGTGCTTCTTGTCACTGAATTTCTTCATTTGTTTAGAACAGCTGGATCATGGATTCTCTCGATTTTCCAACTCCGACCCATTTAACTAGGGAGGAAAAAACATGTATTAGATCAATTACTGAGAGTAAATATTATAATATTATAAACCTATGTCCATGACCACACAGGAGTCATCCACCAAGTTTCAGGCTCTGATGTCAGATGCTTCCTAATCATGAACAAACCTGGAATTTCCACAGTTGCACCTAGCTCACCCATGCGACCATTGAGGTGCTTTATGGAAAACAAAAGCACACATTCCTGCCTTCCAAGTTTGCTGCTGTGGAAATTCCCATTCAAACTCCACCATTCACGCCACACCTAGCTCTTGGCACCTCTAGAGCTCTAGCAATTAAGATCTGGAAAAAAAATGGATGGCTTAACCTTTGGAGACTGATCATATTAAGATTCTAATTTTTCCAAAGGGGCAGAATTGGGCTAAAGAATCTTGGATCCATTATGCAACACATCATCTTAAATGGGTAAGTATGGAAGAGAGGAGAGGAAAAAAAAGAAGAAAAAAGATAAGTCCATGTACAAACAGGGGATGCAGTGCAGGAAGTAAAGTGAAAGAAGAGATTAGTAAAGGGAGGACATAAGACTAACTATGCACTGAAGCATGGTGCAGAGACCCCTAAATATTCACTAACAGAAGGCAGCAGTTTGCCCAGAACAACACACATTTATCTTTCCTCTGCTTAAATCCTTGTCAGCACCAGCTTGGAGCTCTCTGCAACACTGCAGACCTGACCGCAGAACACCATCCTTTGCTGCTTCTTGGCAAGCTGTCATTTACCTTCATTAGTCCAAGCACAGGTACTTCCATTGCCTCCTGACCAAATCAAGCCACTCCCTGACTAACAAATTGAGCACTTCCACAGAGCTGTTCCCCTCTGCGGTGGCAACCTCATATGTACATCTATAGAAAGATTTACCTGGCACTCCAACATGGTTCTCCACACAGCGGATGTAATTCTGGGCCTTGGGTGGAAGGTCCTCCCATTTTCGTGCACCAGTTGTGTCAGTCTTCCACCCAGGCATAGTTTCATACTCTACTTCCACCTTCTGTAGTATCTCCTGATTGGCTGTGGGAGAACAATTTTTATCACAGTTGATTTTAGCTGCGTCACCTTAAAAGAACACACCTGTGGTTCTTGACCAACAAAGTCTTGACAACATTTAAAATCTGATAAATAAAAACTCCCCAGTATTTCTACTGGTTGGTTAATTAATTTACCCTTAATTTAAATTAATTACTGTTACTTAGGAAGGTGACTGATTCAAGAGGATCCAGTAACCCTCTTGTCAAAACCCTAGGATGCCCTTTGTGTTGTCAGAAGATTACAGCAGTATTTTTAAGGAAACAAATTACTTGAAGTTTACAGTAGTTTCACTTTTTGGTTCAGATTTGCACATAATAAAATAGAAGTTCTCCTGCAGACACAGCACAACTTTCTCAAAAATTTTCACCTTCATGGAACAGGATTAAATCAAGCTTGCTAAAAACTTAGATGTCTGCAAGCCTTTCCCCACTGGAATTCTCGCTGTGCTACTGTCCACTGCCAGAAACTACCACCAGTGGTGGGAAAGCTGGCTGCTGCCAGGTCTCCCCATGCCTCCAGAATGCCCCATCTCAAAAGAACAAACCCCTCATCTTGGCATAGACCATCATAGGTATCTTGAAAGCATCATTAGTGTATGGAAATTACAAAGTATTACACCTTTAAAGTTTTACCACAAAGCATATTCATGAGGCAATGGTTATTTTTATTAACCACAATGTTGCTGCTGTTAATTACAGTTATATGATGGTAGCCCATAAGCAGCTTTATTCTGCTTGTATTCACCTAATTTTTGCTCCTCTTAAGTACTGATGTTATTTTTACCTTACTTAATTAAAGACTATTGCAAATGATACACAGTTGCTCACTTGAATCTTGCCAACTTTCAGACCTCTTGTCTTGTCAATAAAAAAAACCCAGGAAAAGATAGAGGCCCTAACACAAGATTTTATTTTGCTCTGAACTTCTTGTCATCATACATTAAGATGCGAGGTGACTAGAAAACACTAATATACTGATACAGTAGCCTTTATACTGATTATCACAGTTCTGCAAATTTCTACAGAAGGTCTAGCAAAAAAGAAATCAATCCTGATTTTAAAAAGCAAAGTATTTTTGTGTGACTTAAGAGGCAGCAAAGAGGAAAAAGAAGTATGGAACAACATACCTGGAAAATATGGAATTCTTTTTCCACCCAATTTGTAAGCCACACCAATTTTAATCTCATCAAGGACATCGAGAATATCCAGTTTTGTTAATGCCAAACTGTACAGAAAAACATCGGTTAGAGTTACACACATGAGGAATTCTCTCTTCAATACTTTCCACCCATCTTTTTTTTTCTTTCTTTCTTTTTAGTTTTGTATTCACAAATCCAGCACAGGCAACCCAGCAAGCACAAATACAGAAATACATTAAACTAAGAATGTTGTTAGTTGAATACACACCTCAAATGAATATATGACTGAGTTACTAAGACACGTTTCCAAATGCTTGGCTGTTCATACAGGTGGCACAGTGTTCCATTCAGTGAAAATGCAAGCTGTCTATATAAACTGGCACTTACTGGACTTGGTTTGGATGTGTACAACAGCACGTCACTAATAGTGATTATAGCTTTTATTCCTACTGATTCACAACTATAAGACAGACTTATTTACTAAATTATGCTTTTTTAAAAGAGTTCACAAGGATAATCTATCTACTAAAACACAGTTCCGTAGGAAAGATCCCAGCCTGATTTTCTGTGCTACCAGGGTTGTCAGTTTAATGAACCTTTTTCATCTTTTGAATGAACACATTGAAACACAAAAATGGAACCTCAAGAAAACGCTGCAGTATTCATTGATCAGAATAAAATGCCATTTTAAAACTAGTCAAATTCTCTAGAAACAATATGCCAGATGTTGCTTGGTATAAATACAAGAAGCTAAGGATTCAGACAGGTATGTGTGTAATATTCCATGCTAAATATGCTCAGTAAGTATGTGATGAATGCAATAATTAAATTAAAAGACCTTTTGGGAAAGAAGCAGCATAGAGTCAGTTCTTCAACTTTTTTGAAGTTTCTATCTGCCCATGTTTTTTAACTGTCACAGTTACCAGAGATGGCATAATTTAGTTGAAGTGCAGTAATTGTATAGAACTGAAATGGAAGGAAACATAACACCTTCCTAATACCATGTGCACATAAACTAGAGCTGTGTAAGTCAAAGCAAAATACAAATCTAAGTAAAAAAATATTTTAAAAAACCTTCTGATAAATTAATGAACAACGATCATTGTTCCTTTGTAACATTAGTAGCATAAACAATATTAAGTTTCAGTTTATAAGATACTAAAATGCCTCAGGTCATGTGTTTGCAGATATGAACGAGTTTGCCTGAATACATGAGTAAATCTACATTACAGTTTTGTTCATATAAATTTTGTGATTTTTTTTTCTAAAAATACAGATTGGTAATTAGTTATAAATCAATGGCTTGTGATAGTTACTAGCTTTTTAGCATTATACATAAGCTTGCTTGATGGCATTATTGTCTTGAACAGTTCCTTTAAACTGCTACTTTTCCTTTAAAATGTCAATTTAATATATATTTTTAATTATAAAATAATTTACCAACCAAGTAAGTCACTCAGTCCCAAAGAAAACACAACTCAGTACATTAAAAGCAGAATTTATAATATTAGGCTACACCTTTGTAAATATATGAACCTGTCAGAACTGGAATGAAAGCTGTGCTAGTTGCTGTACACTTTGTATCATCCCCCTTATTTCACTTCAAGAGGCAGTGGTTCAAAATAGTGCAGAACTGGTCCTACAAAGTATGATCTACTAGAGTCAAACAGAGCTCAAAACCAGCAAGTTTTGGATCACTACATAAGTCAATATGAAAGCACTGGATCAAGAACACTAGAGCAAACTGTTAGAAAACTGATACATTGATCCAACCTACATTGGCCATCCGATGAAAGCAAAAAAGAAAACATGAAAAAAATCACTGCTATGGTACTGTAAAATCACTTGCTATGAAAAAAAGTCAAAGGAATTAAGATTATTTTTAGCATTAAGACAATTCTCAGTTGCCCATTGTGAATTATTTTATTGCTTAAAATGTAACACTTTACTGGACTTATATTAATGTTACCTACATATTTATTCTGCGAAGCACAAAATTATCACTTCCAAATGTAGCGCAAAATCTGTGATGCTTACGCAGTGAATCCGTTGATCATATGAGCATATTTCAAAATGACAAGATCTAACCAGCCACAGCGTCTCTTTCTGCCTGTAGTTACTCCCCATTCATGGCCACGGGACTGTAAAAGATCTCCAATTTCCTAAAAGAAGACAGAAAGAATGCTGAAGGTATTTCAGGAAAACAAATACAAACAAATATAGATAAATAGTAACACAAATACAGTTTTTCAATTTCAAGGCTTTTTGTAGGCAAAAGAGAAAAAAATAAGTTTTATTAGAAGAGGACTAAGGTGGAGAATAAAGTCACTCATGCACAGTATTTTTATATTTTAATCACTAGCATTTCCAAAATACTTATTTAATAGGACTATTTCATGTTCCAAAGAGACAATTTTCTTCCTTCTTCACCGGATAGGAAGATATCCTTGACAATTCAGACCTGTTTTTAATTTTGTTTGTGTTTACTTTCTTCATCTGATCTTCTGGCATCTCGTTTTTGGGGGCAAGACTGTAAATGCTTGAGACAAGATCAATGCTCGATGTCTAGGGTTCCTTGACCATGCTTAGGGCTCCTAGGTTCTACCACAATATGAGATTGCCAACTATGTGTTCCCTTTGGGTTGACAGCATTTATAATGTGCTAAAAATGAAGAAGAAAAACTTTATGCTTATGATTCATAAAACTAAAAGATATCACCAATTCACTTGAGCCATTAGAGAAAGGACTTTAGTGACTAAATCCTTCAGTTAGATTTGGATCACTGACCTAGAGACTGCTGTGTGCATAGCTCATAATTGATACCCTGAGCTTTCTAGTTTCTTGATAATGAAAATACAATAGACAGTTTAAAATAATCAGAATCTCTCGCCTTCTTTTATTGGTCAATTTGTGCACAACTGGCTGATGCACAGACCGCATTTATTCTATAAATGACACAGAACACAGCCTGTTCAGCACAGTTTTATCTTGTCATTTAAGCTTTCCTGCAATGCACTGACAGTTCCAGTCTACAAAAAATTCTTGCCATGAAATGCACCTAACGATACTACACAAAATAACAAAATCTGTTTTCACATCATTCATTGCAACAGATGTGTGGTCACTGTAATACAAAATCATCAAACTTGTGTTTTTCTCCACTGAGGTAAAATACTTTAGATTTATAATGTAATTCTCCTCTCTCAGTGAGTGTGATTGCTTGGCATTATTATGGGGGTTATTTATCGTTGCTATACCATTTACATTATTTTTTGGCAACTATAAATATTGCATTTTGTAACATTAAACCTACATTGATCTGCTCAGTGGGGAAGGCTCCAATTCCCACCCGAGTCGTGTACGCCTTCACCACACCGTACACATCACCGACATGCTGGGGAGGAACGCCAAGCCCGGTGCACACACCTCCCACGGTGCAGTTCGATGAAGTCACGAAAGGATACGTGCCTGCCAGAAAAACACAACAGCACACCCTGTTTCAGCAATGATCAGAAACAAAGACTGATTTTCCTTTGTGATTAGAAAGGAGATTTTCACTTCTGTATTTGCTTTTAAAACTAAACTCAAATACCAGCCAAAGAGCAGGGCAAATTCTTCTTACTACATGTCCTCATTCTGCTTTTAAGAGAACAAATTAAGTTGTTCTTCCCCAAATTGCTTCCTCCTGTAGTGAGTAGTACATATTTAGGTTTCTAAACCTCCACAGAAATCCCCCCAAAAGGAAGGATTTTTTCCACTCAAATAGCTGACTTATCCTGGCAATCTGTATAAGCTTGTTGTTCATATCAAGACAAATAAGGAAATACACTACATTATTATACTTAAAGAGGTATCAAGTATGTGCTATCTGTTCCAATGTGTAAGCTTTTCTGCATTCATCCTTTGCAGCTTTCACTGAGGATTGCCCACAAGGGAGAAATTTAAAAGCATCTCAATACTATTTCCATTAGGCACTGGGTCTATTACAGGATGCTGCTGCTGTGTAAAGCTTTTTTCACTGTCTTGTGTATCCCAGAAAGTATTTCCGCAACATCCACGGAAAGCTCAGTGTAAAGGTCACAGTCTGACATTCCCAGTGCTCTACACAAGTAGCTCTGAGTATCTGCAGCAAATCTTCTAAGCCTTAAGAGGCTATTCATGATCCCTACACTGTGACTCTGGATTGGAGCATTTCTCCAGTTCTCTGTTTCACCTCCGTGGAGTCCTAAGTAGTTTAATTAGACTTCTGGTATGAAAGCAGAGCAGAGATCAACTGCAGAAGCTAGACTTACAAGTTATGTGCAGCAGTTTAATCTTCCCTCCACTGCAGAGAAATTATTTCAGCAGCACTGTGGTGGGTCCATGGAATGTATGTCAATGTGCACATACATTTAGAAGTAATAAAGACAAGAATATCTGGAGTGAAATTTCAACTCCACTGGAATAAACTTCAGTAAAAATCAATATTTAAACCCTAAGCACTTAATCCTGTTAATGAAACAATCTCTGGTTTACTGTGCTTTTACTTTTGGGAGATCTGTTCCTATCAAAGGAAAGACTATTTTGTTTCTCTATTTTCCTGCTGTTTGCAAAGCTGATATAAACACCAACCAAAATAAAACTAATCAAAATAAAACTAATCTCTTAGGAGTTAAACTGAGTTTAGAATTTGACTTACCAAAGTCAATATCAAGTAATGCTGCATTGGCTCCTTCAACAAGAATCTTCTTTGGGGAGCCATGAAGAGCTTCATACATAAAATACACACCATCTCGAACCATGGGTCTTATTTTTTCAGCATATCCCTGAAAATTTGAGTAGAAATGTCAGCTCCCCCAGACAACAGCTGGAAGCAGGGAACAACCATGTTGACTTTTGAAATAAGAAATACACAGATAACTAACAGGCCAGCCTCAATAACTGTGTTTTACCTAAAAAATACAACCATTAGCTTATATTCTATATTAAACAAATCAACATACTGAACCACTCACATAAGAAAACATGACTTGCTATGGTATTTGAATAATTTCTGTAGCATTTCTATTCATAGAGATGGTGTACACCTACCTCATTTTGTTGATACAGTCTCTATATAGTATGTCTATAGTCCTACTGAGTGGGACTTAGAAATAGTGCAAGCTCAAAAGAAAAAACATCCTGCTACTCACAAATATTAAGAAATATCTTTGAAGGCAGGGTATCAGCTCTGAACCAGTACCAGACAAAACTTGGTAAAGGTAGAGATTTTCTTATCATCCTCTTTTCTTACATATTCATGAAAAGATGTTTTACCAGTGGCTTTTCTGAATTTATTTATAAAAATATATTTTTCTTGTAATACCAGGATCTTGAAACACAGCTTCCACAAACAATTCTTCAGTAAGCATGGAAGTCTTGCAGACAGGCTAGATCAGTCATGGGCTGGAGGCTCCTAACTGCAGGTGTCACCCCATGTTCTCTTGGCTACTTTAATACAACAGTTATTTTATATCAAAAAAGTAAAATTTTATAGGAGAATTAAATCATCCACAAAATTTATTTTCATGCCCATAATAAGAGAACATTCTGTTACAAAGCATAGCTACTGCTTATTAAAGGGTTTTATAATAAATAAGATATGAATTGTTCATTTAAATTAATAAATTAGTTCAATAAGTAGTAGTTCTGGTACACTTAATTTTCACTTTTCAGATTAAAATAAATATTACCATTTTCTTCTATACTTTCCCTGAAATGGATTTAAACTGTTAAATCCTTACCTTTAGCTTTTTCAATTGCCCTTCTATATCTACTTCCAACGTAGGAAACATTGACTTGTATTGCTGTGCCAGGTTTTTAAATCTGTAAAATATTGAAGTAGTCTATGAAGAACATTCTTTGAGTTACTGTTCATAGTACCTTTGGCAAGAACTCAGTTTATTTCACAGACAGTATATACTGAGAGCTACAGGGAGAAAATACCCAGAACTTCAATACCTCAACCAGTAAATTTCCTAATGTACAAAATTACTTTCTAAATGATGAGAGACTCTGAAGTACAGGAACTACACACACACATTCTTTCCAGTTTTATTCTTCTTCTAGACAATTTATATACAAAATTCAGACACATATTTAAAAACATCTCCTTAAAAGCAAATCTGACAGGCAAAATGTATCACTCTTTAACATAGTATTTAGAAATGAAAATAGCTGTACCTTGAAGAAAATTCATCAAAGTCAGAAAGGAGGTCACAAATTCGAAGGCCTGTTCGTGCAGCTTTGGAAGAATATGTTGGTCCAATCCCTTTCTTTGTTGTGCCAATACTAATTAAAAAGAAACCCCCCAAACACGCATAAATATATGCAAAAATACGCTTTATGCCAAGTAATTTTGTTAAAGGTCTTCAATACACCATATGCTGGGCAGAAGATCTGAGACATAAAAAAAAGACTAAAGTTCTATAATAATAACAAATATATAGCAACTCTCATGCTTTAGTGGATTTTCATAAATATTGCTAATATGCTTATGCAGTAAAGCATTATGTCTTGAGTCTGGCTGAGACAAGTTTAGTTGAAACGTGTGTGTGTGTGTATATATATGATACATTATACAGTAATAATGGTTACTACACTGTCCTGTGGCACCACTACATTCCTTACCAAACAATAGGTAACAAATGTAATTTTCACAATTGCAGCACTATCTATAGTGGTAAACAACAACCAGTTCTGTGACTGATCAAACTGGTTTCCTATGGCTTTGGCATTATTCATACCATCTCTGTCCCTGGGAACTGTTACTCCAGCCTTTACCTTAATGAAGATAAATATGAAACTCTTTCCTTACCTGCATGCCTATTTTCATGTCCATTTTTGAAATACAGTTATTTTGAGATCTGCATTTATATGTTAAATTTGGCTGAAATCATCCAATGGGACCAAAAGCTAACAGACTAACAGAAAGAAAAACACAGTGTGTTCACATAAACCTTTCTTTTTTCAGAAACACAAATAATGCAGTATGAATAGTTACATACTGTGCTAAAGTGTAAGATTAAAATGAAATATAATAATAATATCTAATAACAAAAGGATCTAATATCTCCATGAAGTGTAAGTGAATATATAATAAATGCTTACAAGTGTGGAACCTAACTGAAGCAACACTTCAGACCTGATTCAAAAGAGCATCATGAGTCTGATATCAAACTGGATTGGAAACATCATTTTAATGGAAATGAGTTTTCTGGATTTGGTAGAATTTTCAAAATGTCTCTATATATTGTAGAGGACTGGAAAATGGAAGTATGTAAGAATTCATCCCCTGCCTTGTCAGTAACACCGCCGAGTTTGTTCACTAACATAAGCAGGAGCAGAACAGAGTCACAGAATTAGTAACACCAGCAAGGCTCTTCAGAGATACATTGCATTTCTGTTTTCCAAAATTACACCCAATTTTCAAATTTGAGTAATTATTAATGAAATTAAGGTGCTGAAAATATTTACTTTTTTCCTTCTTGTGCTTGACGTTGCACTTCCTGGAGCCCATCTACTGCTTGGTGAAAGTCAAACACTGCAATGAAAAATCACATTGACATAGTGGGAGACCAAAGGACAGAAACATTCTTTAAATCACAGACATCTATTATTTCAAGACAAAGTTATCGTTGATAATGCACAGTCCTCCTCATGTGAAAACAGCTAGTATTTCCCTAAACATTGTGAAAACACTTAAAACATCACTCTTTAGGGGATACAAATTCCATTATTACATTTCAGATACACAACACGGAAAGAAGACATATTAGATCAAATACATGATTACTCTGTGGAGTAAGAATGTAGTTTAGCACCATAAGCTGAGCGATCATTTGAGTTTTTCCCCCTTCAATCATTGCTTACCTATATGTGCTCTATCTGATATAATCAGTCTTTTCTCCCAATCTTTTAAACCTGTTAGAAGACATAAAGAAACGTAGGATTTCAGCTGCACTGATTGGTCAGATTCTGAGATTTGCTCTTATGCATTTTGCTCTATGTCTTTCTTCTAGTTTATATAGCTTCTTGTTAGGAAGACTGTAGACAAAATGGATAAAACTAAGTGAATATCAAATATCAGCAATGTTTTTGTGAACAAACTTCTCTTGGTTTTGACTTTTTCAGCCTTCTCATTTTCGTATGGATCAAGATACTCACTTCTTAACACCAGAATGCTGTGGCTTACATGCAATTTCTATTTTAAGGAATGATTCTTGTTTAGCTCACTATATGATAAATCTCTAACTCCATTTGTGCCTCAGAAAGTCTCACTCGAAGCAGAACCGAGTTTATATTTGGGCACAGGAATGGGAACACAGAAACTCTGGGTTAAATCATCTCAGCTTGAAGTCAAAGGGAGTTTCACCACACAATTTAGGATTTTATTTTCTATCTAATGTGGTATCAAATTCCATAAAGCTTTCTGAAAACCCATGAAAAGATTGCTTTAGAAAATCTCACTTAAGACTACAACACTATTCAACATTTTCCTCGTTATATAAAATCCAGAATGTTTTGTACTGAATATTCATGGTCAGAAACAAAGGCTTAAAAAAAAACCCTTAACCCGGTTGCCAACATAAAGAAAGGTTAAAAATTACTCAATACAAACCTTTCTTTTCATTCTTTTCAGCTTCTTCAAACAGGCCTGGTAAATGTATAACCACTCCATTACCTGTGGGAACATAAATGATTTATTTTAAAGCAAGAAATAAAATATTCATTCTTAGGATGTAAGGCACACAAACACTTGCTGTCTGAAATTTTATTTTAAAAGCAAGACTTAAGTTTCCCATATCTCTCACAAAGCATTCTTGAGAACTTTTGGGATAAATCCTCATTTTGGATAAGTAGCTACAAGCCTGCTAAAGTCAGAAAAAGATGAGCTTGCTTGTTTCAGATGTGAATGCTAAGCCTGCTTCGAAGGCAGCTGAGATAAGTGCATTCTTGTCTTTGTTTGTGGTGGACTTTGCACCACCACTTCAACCTCAATTGCTCCCTCGTAAAAGCTCAAAGAAGTCCGTGGCCTTACAACTGACAAGTCTGTGCAACAGTATTTAAATTTTCTTCCATATTCACGTATTTGCTTTAAACTCAGCTCAAACTATGCTGTAATACATTAGCAATGCCTTCCTCCTGCTTTTGAGCTACAATAGAGAATCCACAAGTAATAGAGCGCACTACTGATGAGATGTGAAAGATTAGTGATGTAGTGGGCTGGAAACAGCTGCTGTTGACTTCATGGGCATCAGAAATATTTGCAAGAGTCTGCAAGCTACTACTACTAACTGACAAAGGAGTAAAGTGGAAAGCGAAAAAATATACCACATTTAGCAGAGAGAAAAAACGTATTTTCCATATTTCAATGATCCATTTGGAAATTCTCAAATGGAACAAAACTGCAACTACGGTTCCATGACAACTTACACTCATTTCTTGCAGAGTCTGTATACGTTTTTTTAAAATACTTTTTATTTTTATAATTTTTATTTATTTTTACTTTTTATATTTCTGAAAGTATAAAAGGAGTGGGCAAGTAGAGGGTGGGATCCAAACTTGTACCATAAAGCATAAGAAAGAACTACACTACGGGGAGAGGGGGTTCTTACTTTCAGATTTCTAGTAGCAGACACTGACACTGAACACAGAATAACTCATGTTAAAGCAGCAGTGAAAGGAAAGACAAACAGTTGATGTTAAAGCAAATATGACTGGCAGTCACCTATACATTTTGTCTGCTACGACAAAATATGGTTGCAGCTACCCACCATGTAATGTTATTTGATTTAGTAAGTTCTGAAATTGTCTTACCGATAAAAGAAATTGCTTTTGGATTAATGATGCCACTAGGAAACAGGTGAAAATCATATTCTTTCCCATCAACAACCACAGTATGGCCTGCGTTATTCCCACCCTGCAACAGAAAGAAGCATCAGAAGATTAATGGTCTTATACCACTGCTCTGAACTCTCAGCAGATGATTTGACCAGTTCACCTTTTTTAATTTATAAATTCATGTCTTATGTCACTGCTTTCTCCACTTTATAGTTTCTTGAGATGCTGCAGTATTGTAAGAAGGGCTTAGACAGGACAGTTGGGGGGCTGAAGGATTTCAGCAGGACTGCGTAGAATTAGGAAGCAGAATGATACCACGGAATCAAGGCAGGACTGGGGCAGAGCAAGAGTAAATGTAGGAGTGGTGGCAGAAGCTAGAAGAGAACTGAAGCTTTCTGGGAACAAAACTGGACTGAAATACCACTCATGGAGCCCTGTCTCTGACATGCCTATACAAACACACCCTTTTTAGGCATCTTCTGTGCATGGCCATTTCTTTGGGCTTAAGCCTACAACATTTCCCTTAAGCCTACAACATCTCCCTTTGAATGGAAGCTCTCCCTGCCTGCCACCCCCCCCTCAAAAACAGCTACTGCTTCTCTTGGTGTTCAACACGGAGGGGCTGTAGAAAGTTGGGAGCATGTGTAGTCTTAGCAGTTTCACAGAATCTCCCTGCCAAGGGATGATCTTCCCAGTTAACACCACCACCACTTTATGGAGCCTGTGAAAATTCGTACCTCACACAACCATCTACCAGACCCGAGGATGGGAGCTAGTATTTTCCTCAAGAAACTGATTTTCTACTAACAGCTTTAAAAGAGAATGATGAGATGACACACAAACTCGGGAAGATGTGAATAAATCAAGGTCATGAGTTGATTTGAATAGAAATAGTAAAGAGTTTTAAAAATTAAAACATCCAATTTTCACAACAGGCTTAATTTTTGTTGCTGTTTTGTGATGATGTAACTTTTTCTCCTACTGTTAAGGTTGGGAAATCTGACTACTTGTCTGTTCTGTGCTAGAGGCCTTCTATTTTCCAAAATGATTACCAATCTTCATGGATTTGATATGAGGCCTGAATGATGTAGAAGTGTCTAGAATGAGGGCATCTACTGGAAGGAGAACTGAGACCATCACCAGTAATTTGCAATTAATAAAAAGTATCAGCTGAATGCATGGAGTTGTTCTAGGGAAACGCCGAGAAAGGGTGGTAATTTATAAAAATTAATAATAAAATACATATTCTTCCAGAGTTTCATTTACTCTTCATTTACTCATTTGTCCATTTGTTTGCATGTAATATACAGGAAAATGGCAACTGGCTTTCTTTTCAACATGTGAAACAGAATATTAAGAAAAAAATGTTATAAACAAAAAATAAGTCTTTTTAAGCAGTAGGATGGAGAAAAACATTAAGAAATACATCTTTAAATACGACAAAAGTAATTATCATGTTTTGGAAGATGTGAGCTCAATAATGATGTTTAACCAAGTGACTGCCTAAGGGAAGCTGAGTAGGAGTTGCAACAGAAAAACTGGTGCATGCAAAATTTAATGTGATTTAGTAAACTGCTAGGTAGCTCATCGTTGGGCTGGGAATGACTCCCAAGTATCTTGCTAATGCAAAGTTTTAGCTTGTCTGGAGAATCCTGAAGAAATCCAAATCATCCTGGGTATTCAGTTTGCCTCCCAGATATGTGCCACCAGTGGTAGGAACCTGGATCTAGTTAAAGGTTCTGAACTATATAACAGGCTTATAAATCAGACAGGAGACTCCTTTGCATGACATTTAAGAGGTCTGAGACTGGATGGATTGCACTGGTTGGAACAGTAGTTTATTTTATTACAGCAGTATCAGGCTTAAGAAAGAGGCTAGTAACTTCTGAGACTATCAGCTTTCCTTTTCTATAGAAAATGGCAAGATGGAAACTTTAGGAGAACGAACTCCTCCATTTAACACCGATTTAATCTCTACTACAAGCAACAACTTTCATATTTCCTGAGAAAATGGGCAACCACACTCCTTCAAAAGTATTAGTTGTCATGAATACTATAGTTATGTTTTTCTTAATCAACATGAATATGAACAAATTAAATCAGGATTGAAGACACAATCTGAGATAACAGCACTCCTAAGTAATAGTCAAAAAGTTTTTCCTAATGTTTCACAAGGTGGGATATACCAGTATGCTTATGAAAGATAGTTTCTGCTTTTGGAAATTTTCCTGAACACCGATATTCAGACAAATGCTGCCTCTTTCTTTAGCAAATGCTTAAAAAGGGACATGAATCAATCAGCTGTGAACACTGGCATACCTAAAAAATACTGAAGCACAGAAACATCAGGTATTATGTTTCATAACAGTTATGATACATCCTTTCACTGGCAAATTTTCTGAATGCATTTTCAGTACCTCTGGACAGATAACATAAATCAGGAATTCAGTGACAAACCTTATCAAGCAGCACTTCTCTAAAGCTAGTGTTGACATCTCTGGAACTGTTTTTGTGCACTGCTCATGTTGGTCTGTGTTTCCTAAACAAGCTTCTTCAGAGTATATTCTTGCAGCTCAATTAATTACATTTTACAAATATAATTGAAGTGGTAGCAGAGCATTGAATTGCCCAACAGACATGACCAAACTTACAAAACATAACGTTGGTCTGATGAGATACTTTCTATTTATTAGCTGGTCATCTCAGTACTCTCTGAACTCCCTGAATGCTTCCACTTGAACCAAGAGGCCTTTGGTGTCAAGTGCAGCTCTGCATAATGAGCTTTCATTTAATAACCAGATGCAGCTCACAGAATCTACTGTGCACCACTGATCTCACCTGAATCCTATTTATCTTTCATCATTTGCACCTTCATAGGTCTCTAGAGACGGTACCTGCCTTCTGTTGTAGTTCTTCAAAATCTTCTTTAATGAAGGGAGTGTTAAGGCAACAACTTCTGACAGATAAATCACCAGTGCCACTTTGGCATCATCTGTATTGCAAAATGATGGTATGATCAGAAATAACAATTAGCATTCGATTCCAAAATCTGAGAAGTCTGGACATCCCCATCAAACTGCTCTGGTATGAGAAGTTCTGTTCCCAAAAAGGAGCTGCTCGGTGAGCTGCTGAAGCTCCAAGATCTAAGAGCACAACTAGGATGAGAGCAGTGTCTTGAACATTAGCATCCACTTCAACGTGCAACCTTCCTTACTGCTCCTGCATCGATTCCAGCAAGCTCAGTAGAACTTGTGTCCCTTCTGTGAAGCCACTTCAGTCTCTAGTGACTCTATTAAAACTGTACCAAATGCAGGAAACCTATCTGGTGCAGGTGATTGAGACTATCAATTACAGCAAACTGTAGCAATGAAGAGGGACTTGAAAACTAAAAAGTATTAAGTGATCCAAAGACAACAGGATAGATACCTGACTATAGTAATAAAAAGACCTAAATATAATTTAGGAAGCTCATCTCCAGAGAGCACGCAAAAATTCTTCCTTTAAGGCACTGCCTGGATACAGCAATACTTTTTGACTGTGCAGCCAATACTGCTTCTCCTTGTTCCAGCTATATTAAAGTTTCAGAGCAGACAGATGCTTGTTTCTAACAGTATTTGGTAGGTGTTGAAGTTCTTCACATTTAAATCAGGCACCTAAGAAAAAATAACTTTTATTGAAGTAATTCATAGCCTGCAGTGGAAAATTAGTATTCTTGAAAGTACCTACATTGCTTAACAAATCAGTTTTTACTAACTTTGAAAGCACTAGAAGTTGAGACTCTATTAACAGCATTAAATATGTGTATTTTCAACATATTTTGCCTAAGGAATGCTCTGTTATCTCGTAGTGCTTCAAGCTATACCTCCTTTCTTGTAAAACCCAGCAGTCCACCAGCAATGTGGCTTAAATTTAAGAAGCTAAAATGCCTGTCCAGGTTGAAACATAGACTTTAAGTTAATGGCAAGAGTGGCAAAGTGTTCTTTCCAAGAGTTAAACAACAGGAAACATACTAGGCATTATTTTCAGAGCAGAGTAACCCCATACAGTGAGGTTTGGGGTGGTTCTTTTAAATTATTTTTAAAGAACGTTTAAGTTGGACACAATTAAAAAATGGGATTATTTTCTGGAAGATCATCATCTATATTTTCAGACTTCTAGTAATCAATGTAAAAAGTTACATTTTGTCCCAATACCAGAAGGAGCTAAATGAACTTAAGCTGCCTCATAAAACATTCAAATGTTTTTTTTTCAAGTAGGTTATTTGAAAAGAAAATACTTTTCCAAGTTTTTTATGTGCTGACCTATTTGTGATATTGGATTCTTGCACTGAAGTGATGTCCTTTGAATACTATTCTATAGTATGTGAACACAAGCACTGCATCAATGCACTAAACTGAGAAGTTATTCCATTTCACCAGCATTAACAACTGTATGCTTGTATAACCACTGTCTTTCAGGAAATTAGTAATTATTGTGAACAGGTTGGCAGAGGAGAACACAGTCTTTACCTTGTCAGTAGAACTCGCAAATCCACCTTCCAAAGTGCTCATCAAGGCTGATGTTTTATTCTGTATTTTTTTAAATTATCTCTTCTATTCTCTGCAGTTGAAACATCCTAAGGCAGAAACAGAACTTCTATGCAGAGCAGCAGTGAGGCTGTTCACTACCTGCAGCAGGAACTCTTTCCTCCCACCTAGCTTTATGACTCACATTTGAATAGGAATGAAATGTGTCCTGATGCTCAGATTTGTTTCTGCCTGCTCTTGCCAGCCAGGTAGTGCACAGGAGGCTGCATTCTGCATACGTGGGAGGAGTGTTTTCACATGCTCCACTGGTTTCCACCACTTAGTACATCTTTCTTTTGCTCAGTGCTTCCCACAATGCCCAAACACAACTTGATTAACAAACTAGATTGATATGAAAAAAATTGCAAGAGCACATAAAAAATACCTTAAAACCTGATGATAGTTCCAAATTATAACTAGAGGATGAACATGAAACAGGTATGTTTCTGATGGGTCCCACCCATCTTCCAGTTAGCAATGTTAATGTGGAAAAAAACTTGCTTGACTTCAGCAAGGCTTTTGACATGGTCTCCCATAGCATCCTCATAGGGAAGCTTAGGAAGTGTGGGTTAGATGAGTGGACAGTGAGGTGGATTGAGAACTGGCTGGATGGCAGAGCTTAGAGGCTTGTGATTGATGGCATAGAGTCCAGTTGGAGGCCTGTAGCTAGTGGTGTCCCTCAGGAGTCAGTACTGGGTCCTGTCCTGTTCAACATACTCATCAATGGCCTGGATGAAGGGACAGAGTGCACTCAGCAAGTTGCTGGTGATACCAAACTGGGAGGAGTGGCTGATACAGCAGAAGGCTGTGCTGCCATTCAGTGGGACCTGGACAGGCTGGAGTGTTGGGCAGGGAGAAACCTCATGAAGTTCAACAAGGGCAAGTGTAGAGTCCTGCACCTGGGGAAGAATAACCCCAGGCCACAGTACAGGTTAGGGGTTGACCTGTTGGAAAGCAGCTCTGGGGAGAAGGACCTGGAAGTTCTGGTAGACAACAAGTTGACCATGAGCTGGCAATGTGCCCTTGTGGTCAAGAAGGCCAATAGGATCCTGGGCTGCACTAAGAAGAGTGTGGCCAGCAGGTTGAGGGAGATTATCCTCCCCCTCTACTCTGCCCTGATGAAGCCACATCTGGAGTATTGTGTTCAGCTCTGGGCTCCCCAGTTCAAGAAAGACAAGAAACTATGGGGGAGAGTCCAGTGAAGTGCTACAAACATGATGAGGGGACTGGAGCATCTCTCTTGTGAGGAAAGGCTGAGAGACTTAGGTGTGTTTAGCCTGGGAAGGGAAGACTGAGAGGGGATCTTATGAATGCTTACAAATATCTACAGGGCGGGTGTCAAGAGGTTGGGGCCAGACTCTTCTCAGTGGTACCCACTGACAGGACAAGAGACAATGGGCACAAACTGGAACACAGGAAGTTCCATCTAAACTTGAAAAAAATCATCTTCACCTTGGGGATGACAGAGCACTGGAACAGGCTGCCCAGAGAGGCTGTGGAGTCTCCTTCTCTAGAGACATTCAAAACCTGCTTGGGTGTGATCCTGTGCCACTTGCTCTAGGTGAACCTACTTGAGTGGGGTGGTTGGACTGGACAATCTCCAGAGGTCCCTTTCAACCCCAATCATCCTGTGATTCTGTGAAAAGCAAACTCATTATTGAAAACCTGCAGCTGATACAACTATTGTCACAGTGGCGTACCAGCAGTGCACAGCCTGAGCTCCTCAGATGATTGGTGTGAACACTGAATGCATAAAATGTCATGATCAGGTTTAGAAGAAATGAACTAGAAACAGAAAGGTAGGCCAAACAGTGGATGGGAGACATCTATGCTAGGAAGCACATGGAGGTGCCTAAACTGTTTCAGTACTGGCTGATATGCCTGATGTGAACCTCACGTGTATAAATGGGAATATAAGGTAGGAGTAGAGAGATTGTATTACCTCTCCTTTTGGCAGCAGTGCAACTGCCACTAGAATACCATGTCCTTGGTACACGGAAAAGATTACAAGATGATCCCCTCTGGTATTATAATCTATGAATTTATAATCTATGAATTGGAATACCAGATACAAACCACTAGTTCGGGAAGTCTACATCTGAACACAAGATGATCCCTGGCCACCTCTTTTCATCTTAAGTGTCCCAGCTCTACTAATTCCATCTACTGATGAAGTAAAACATTTTCTGAAATTCAACTGCATCTGCAGGCCAAATACCTCTCATCGTACTATGAAATGGACTAAGAAAATATTTCAGTTTTCTTATCTGGACTGAGTAATTTTCTTCCATTTATAGCATTTCATATCTGAATATGAACAAACAGGAAGGAGCATTGTTACAGAAATTGTTTCTTCTTTCTCTTCACCATTTAATTCACAATGGCTATTTCTAATATTAGCAACTGCATGGAACAAACTTGAATAAATGTAGCTAATAAGTGTTACCAGCATAAGTGGCTTTGACATGAAGTTTATAAAAACAAAAATCCATTGCCTTTCATGGCATTTCTCTTGCTTTACACTACTGCAAATGAGTTTAGAAAATCACTGGTTAAAAAAAAAAATCCACCACACAGACACATGCAGTGCTTTGAACACTCAACTCAGATCCTTGGACATCACAAAATCACCTGTGTGTGACAGCTTACATCAGACGACTGGAAGTGCTGTACATTCTGGATGGGAGACTGCTGACACAGGTGCTTGTTATAGTTTCCTTTACTGGAAGTTTTTTATTGCTATTTTTTTCCAGTTCAACTATTGCCTGACAACACTCAACTCATCCCAATTCAGTTCCAAGAAGTGAATCATAAATTATTTTTTTTTTAACCCAAGCCACTGGGAAGAGCTGGGTTAGGGAATAATCTTAAGTATATTTAGACCAGAAGACCTGAGGGGAGTAGTGATTTTTAAAGCTACAGTGGTGACAAAGAGCTGGAGTGAATTGAAAGTATTTATCTCCTAACACCAATCATCATCAGCCAAATCTAGCTTGCCTTGCTCTTCTTCCCCAAAAATGTTTTCAATAACAGCTTCAAGTAAGAACAACTCTGCACAGAACTGCCATGTCTGATTCACACATCTGTTCAACTGTATTCCTGCTGTGTCCCTTTTCAATGTCTCATAGAATAAACAAAATCCACTGGATCCCACCTTCACAATTAAAATAGTGATCTCTTTGAATTCCCATGGAAGGAGACCTTCTAAGGCCTAATGAGATAATTAGTATGATTACAGACACAAATGCTCTTGAGAAGAACTTAGCAAAACTTTTGACCTTTTAAAGAAATACAGAAAATATTTCTAATGCAGATATTGAAGACTGATGCTTCCATCATATTTTGCACGAATAATGTAGTATTTTTCCTGTACTACAAATGAAAAGTCACCCTAACTTATACGGATACCTTGGTCTTCCCAAGTATATGAAAAATGCAACTGGAAAAGCCAGGTCTAATTCAATCCAGGTTTTAAACAGCAGTCAGTGTAGGCAGACTAGACACTCTTAAACTCTGCTTATTTTCACTCAAACTCAATTTAAAGTTTTGTCAAGCCATGTAAAAAAAAAATCTATTATGACAGACCACTGCAACAAAACACATACTTAACTCCAGCAGAAGATGTAAAGAAAATAATGAATTCAAGGTATATTGATAGAAAATGCTATAGTGAAAAAAAGCGTTCTGACTAACATTAGCAGAATCCCAAATAAAGGAAACCAAACACGAAAAACCTAGGTATGTCTGCTCATCTTTAGTCCTCTCTTCTGAAGAAGTATAGTCATGCTCCTGTGGGAAGTAATATGATCCAAGGATATGAACACAACTTTCCTTATATCTGTAAACAAGTTAACAACAGCTAGCAAATTAAAACAGGAATGAAATTGAACAGATGTCATTTCAGCTTAATTTTTATCTGCTTTCTTTTGATGCTTGTAGAGAATAATAAATTTATCAGGTTTTACGAAAGGGATTGAAAATTAAGCTTGCTTTCTTATGGAGATTTGGAAACTTTAAACCTGACCTTCTCATACAGTATTTATAATCCTGGTGGTCCTGACATGATCTCTCTGATGACCAAAGAGAGGCCAGTTTAAAATAGCAGTGTCACAATGTTGGTCTAAATCCTAAAGTGATACAGTGTAGCATGTATGTATAAGCAAAATGAAAATTAAAATTTGGATAAAATATCTTACAAAGTGCAGATTTCCACAAAAAGCTTCAATTTTGAAAGGGTTCACTTTATTGCAGCTAAGGAAACCCACACTCATGCTCAATGAACACTTTCCTGTGTTGAACAGCAAAATAAAACCTACTTGTAATCTTGCAAAAAATTACTTACAAAGCAATAAACCTACATGAATGTACATGTGCATGCAAATGGGATTATCAACCTTCCCAAATACTAGAGAAATCAAAAGTGAGTCCTGCAGTCACTGTGCACTCATGACTCCAAGGTCATAAACCTCTTCACTGAAGATCATCAAGCACCAAATCATTAAAGTCTTTACACGCTACTTTATCCTGTAAGGAGAATATCAGGGTTAAATCTCACTGAAAGGAGGAGAGTAACATATGATACATACACACAGAGGAATAACAGTAGCCAACAAGGCCCTGTAACTCTATGTAACCACATCGAACTGCCCTAATTTAATCCCTGGTGCAAGCAGTTCCAGCAGCCCATGATCAATAGGGACAGTCAAACAAACGTGTGGCTGCTTTGCCCTGCCATAGCAGCACGGCAAAGGAGTAAAGGGAACTGCCCTGTCTCACACCTAAACCACTGAGAAAAACTTCTTGTCTGGCATTTCTGCTACATTTGGTTTTGATTATTCAATCACTTGCCGACAGTGTACCCCCTTGCATCCCCCAAAGTGCCATTTCTAGTATGTGTGGGATTTACTTTGCATTCATCAAACCACTAAAACAAGGAAATAAGGAAACGGGCAGTACTATGGAACAGTTATTTGTGTCGTGAGTGCTGGGCACTTCCTTCCACCCTCTCCTGATTGTTCTTCAATTTTGCAAGCAACTTGCATAGACAAAACTTTTAGGCTTTTTTTACTGGTTAGCCATCCTCTATCTTACTTGTTAATATTCAATACATTGATAAAACTAGCAACTCGGCATCCTTGGACTATGATTTGGTTAAATCTCAGCTCCAAATGACTGCACTACTAGACCACAAAAGACCTTAGCACCAGGTTTTTCTGGTACCTTTTCCAACCTCCTTAGCTCTTCTGCAGTATTTAACATCAACTATAATTTTTGTCCATCCATCTCAAAAGATCAGATGATCCCTTTTTAAAGTGATTCTTAACTTTAAAGCATTCTGGCTTGGTCAGAGGAAAGGTTTTAAAAAGTGATTGCATATTTAGTGACAAATAAAAGCACATTAATATGAGAAGCTTAAGAAATCTACTAACAGCTCTTCACACTGCAATCACATTGTTACAATTTCATATTGATTCTTCCATGCCACTTCTTAAGGGAATGCTGATAACATCAGGCAGATTGTTTCCAGGCTTCCAGAAGGAAGAAGTGTCACAGGTCTGACACATCCAGCATTGACATGGGCAGCACTGGAACACCAGTGGCAAATGAAGGCTTGAAAACCGTCTTAAGCTGTTTCAGACCAGTCCTTGCTGCTGAATCACAGCCACTGGCTTCGGTATGAAGACAAGACATGGATTTGTGCTGCAACTGTTTCACCTATCTATTCAAGTCACTGAGATAAAACACACTGCATGTAACGATTATTACTGCAGGGGATCTACTAATTTACTAGCAAGACTTTTTAGTGTCTTTCACACTGAGCTTTCCTCCCCTTCAAAGTTTTTATCAAGTTGTTCACGGGGCATTTTCCTACAACACTTTTGGCTGTTTTGTTGAAAAACAATTTATTGTGCAAGAAAACTTCATCAGGAAAGGCAGAATTGTTTACTCTCCTTCAGGGCAGGAATTCCCAGACATTCTTGGCACCCACCTAAATTATAAAGTGTCTCATGAGTAATTTACCATTATTGGCAAAGATGCATGCTACACGTGTCAAATGTGACAATGAACACTATTTCCTTTGCCATTCACACCCATACCAAGCTGTACAGTAAATACATTCAGTGAAAAGTTATTATTGCAAGTGCATCTTGCGTAATCCCAGCTTAAGGAAACAGCTATAACTGTATGAGCAAACAGCTGCCCTCAGTTAACTGTCACTTTACCACAGCAGTTCTACACATGACTTCTTGGGAACAGATCTAGCTTCAGGGGTGTCTCTGGAGGAACATCACCTCAGCAGTTGCGACTGTTGACAATTTGTTTGATCATGCCCCAAATCAGATCTGAAAAATCACCTAATTAAAGCCCCAGCAGGTAAAACTGGCCATAAGTTCTAGTTTTGAAGGTAGGCACACAATGTATTAGATGAGGTCAGAAACATATAGCTGGCATGCGAGCTGGCACAGAAGAGATGATGATCTGAAGCCAGGTTTTGAACAACGCCAAACCTCTTATTAGTATAAGTATCCAAATTACTTTATCTTGGATTAGTACTTCTTGTTCTATGACAGCATGCTAAGAGGTTAGGTAGACAGTGAATTTCCCTCTTTATGTCTGATATTCTATCATTTAAAGCTTTAAACAAATGCACAGAACCTGTGCTTAAAGGAAACCTCAAAATGAAATACTTGCAGTTGAACTCTTTGATTGTACCCTTCTCTGAAAATACATCAGGGATTATAAGTTTTGCACAGCATAATGTGACAGTTCTATGCCCCAGGAGACCACAGTAAGAAAGAAGTATTAGCCTCTATCATTCTGCTTCTGATTGCCTTTGCTTGCTGAAAGAGCAATTTAGAGGAAAAATGTTCTTAATGTTCTCTATTAACCTGGACTTAAGACAAACCTACTCAGTTCCTTAACAGCCCTAAAATGCCTCGTTATTAATTTGTTTAGAAATACCTTTTCTGCTTGCTTATATGGGTATGTATGCCCACGTATCTGCTATTTTAATGAAGGCAGCCTGTGAAAAGTTCTGTTCAGCATCATCTATGATAATATCTAGAGATCTATTACCCTGATTTAATGTCACATATTTTAGCATCACTAATGTGAAAAATAAAGTGAATTATGACGTGTATCTGCTTCATTTGGACTTAGACTGTGTATAACCCAAGTACTGAGAAAGATGAAACAACATGATCAACAAATTGAGACTTCAATTAATGGGAAATTAAATTCTGAAAGCTCAGGAAAATTGAAGAGGTTGGTGTTTTAACACAGAATTTTCTTTAACATATTTTGAACCTTCCCTTGTGCCTGTGACAGACTTCCTATTCCCATTTGCCTACTTGCCTTTCCTTCCAGTATCCCAGGAAATACCGTTTCATTTCCTCTGTTGCAATCCAGCTGTCACAGATTTTTATCATTAAATCATCACACTAAAAATACTTGAGAAACACTTAGTGAAAATTATTTCCTTTCATAGAAACATTAGGGAACTACTAAGAGAAAGCTCTTCAAACTCAAATTTGGCCTTGAATTTAAATTCCTATTCAGAAGGGAAGGAAAAAAACCCCACCTTTTTTAGTGTTAGCTCAAAGAGTACCCTACTGCAATGAAGAATTAATCTAGCCCAGACATTGTTTACAAACAACCCCTTTTCAGACATTCATTTTATAGCTTTCCCTTCTTTCATTTTGCTGAGGACTAGAACAAGCTGTTGGACACCATTTCCATCAATGCCTCAGAAAACAGAGTGGACAGGACATCAGAAAACCTTGTCAATCACCATATTATAAACCACAAAAAAATCCTGATGGAACTTTTTCTGACATTTTCTCTCAAGCCTCCAGTAGGCGAGACATTCAGTGTTTCTTGCTTAAGCATTCCCTTCTACTGTACAAGTGTTGTTGCAGTAAATTACTTTCTAGGAGGAATGTGAAGCAAACAAGATCCTGGATCAAACACTGAGGTTCTTCATGGCAGTACCCAGCACTAATGAAGCCCCTCTCAAATGGATTACATCTATAAGTTAATGACCTACCATTATCCCACTGAACTCATTGGTACTGTTCACATGCTAATATGTGTGTATCTTTACTAGACCTCAACAGATGTGCAAAACCTCTACTTAAAAATAAAAAAAAACCCCAACCCCTAAACCCTCAAGTTGTATAATTTTTGCTACTCAAAGGTAAATCATTGTTCATATTTTCTCTTTCAAATGTTTTATATTCTTCCCTGAACTCTAACCCTGAAGACAATTCCATTAAATCAGTGCATTGTTAACCCTATTGAAGTCTCAGATACCCAGCGTGTGTGCATCAGTGACCACTATTCTGAAAAGTGTCCGGAGCTCTTCTAGATCCACCTGCCTTCCATCCATCCCAGTCTCATCAACAGGCTACAGAAAGCCGATCTAGATGTGCCCGGCAGCGTATTAAACCATCTAAGCCATCTAGCCTTTTGTTAACACACTTCCAGCACACTCATACACACAGCCCTGTATCCTTTAAAGGGTATTCTGAGGCTGCACCTGTGGGCCATGCTTGCAAATTAGATCTTTGGATGGACAGCAAATCCATCTTGAAAGCAGCCTCGGGGCATCCTTCAAAAGTGGGTCTAAAAAGAACCAGCATGACTTCTTGCAGTATTAACAGTAAATCCATAAGAAAGCACTCTTTGATTGGGGCCTATCAGAAATGCTCCTCCTCACCTAAACTTTTAATTGTGTTTTGTTACCAGAGCAGCTATGAGACTGTGTTTAAATTCCTAGCAACACATTACGGGGGGGGAGGGGGAAATACAGATGGAAAAGTAGCTAAAGTCCTGTTAACACATATTCATTAGCTAACTTTCACAGGGAAACTTCTCCGCAAGGTGACTCAGGATCTTGGGAGTTTAATGTTCCAATTGAAAATACTTCCTCCGCCTTCTAAATATTTAACTCCCATGACAACATTTATTTACATAATACACCTAATGACACAAACGCCCTTGGATTTATCATCTCAGATTCAAGGATATCTGTAGCTTTTCAGTAGCTATCGTGCATTTTAAAGCAGAATAAACTTCATGGTCCGTACCAAATGAGCTGAACCAAGTCGACTACTTATTAACACGGTCACACAGTGAACAGATTATCAGTTGTATTGGTCTAATACCATCATAATTAAGGCTTGAAAACAGTTCTTTTAAAAGTTGTTATTATTATTTGAGATCACTTTTGTGTCCGATTTGGTTTATGTTAAGCAAATAGATCATTTTAAGAATTCTTGCATTGTATTCAATTCAAAAATACACACGAGCAAAGGTGAGTAAGATGTTCCCTGCTTTCACCAAACTGCTTGAATCTTGTACTTTTATACAGATTGCTTTTTCCATTTTACTCACGCTCCATTTAAAAGTAATTTTGGAGCAAACTTGCAGGCGTTTGGCGGGGAACACAGCCCATCCCGCAGGAAAACTTGGGGAAACTCACCATTACCAGCAGCCGGTCTTCAGCCGGCTCCTAACGTTTGTTTTTCCCGGAAAAGCGAGAAGCCCGGAGCCAGCAGCCCCCTGGCAGGCAGCGGTGCAGCCCCGCAAGGCACCGAGCCCGCTCCAGGCGCCGGGGCTCCGCTTCCCACGGCCCCCGGAGCCCCCCCCGCCCGGCACCTCGGGATCCTGTGTCGCTTATCGTGAGGAGTCAGCTATTTATATTTATAGCGCAGGGCTTTTTCTTTCCGAGTGGCATTTGGAGGCGCAGCCGGGGGGTGCGGGGAGCACACGGCTGCCTGGCGGGGCGCGGCCGCGTCCCACCGCCCGCTGCGGGAAGGGGAGCGGGGAGGGGGGGGAGGGAACCGAGCGGAGC
>VZRW01007715.1:350525-391461 GCA_013398125.1 Aegotheles bennettii | reverse complement strand
AGTGTGCTCACACAGGGACACACAGACTCTGCTCACACACACACAGAGTGTGCTCACACATGGACACACAGCCCCCTCACACACACACACACACACAGAGTGTGCTCACACATGGACACACAGCCCCCTCGCACACAGATGGACACACACACACAGTCTCACACACACATGCAGTCTCCTCACACAACAGTCTCCTCACACAAACACACATGCAGTCTACACACATACAGACCGCAGTCTCCTCACACACACACAGTCTCCTCACACCCACACACCCCGTGACCTCCGAGGCACTGGGGCTGTGGCACTGCAAAGTGCAGTCCTGAGGCACATGTGTGATGGGGACACCTCAGAGGGACATGGGTCTGTGTCACCATCAGCCATGCTTCTCTGAGGCAGCCAGGCCTGTGGCACAGACAGACAGACAGATGTTGGGCTGTGTTGCTGCAAGGCACACTCACATAAGGGTCTGAGGCGTGTGGCTGTGTCACTGACATGAATCTGAGCCGTGCAGCTGTGTGACAGAGTGACATGGCACACGGTTACAGGGCGTGTGACTGTCACAGTGGTCTGAGGCCCCTGGGGCTGTGTCATGAGGACGTACGGACACGTGGTGTCCTGAAGTGTGTCACTGTCACTATGAGACACATGAGCAGTGCTGAGGTGTGTGTGACAGTGACAAAACAAGACAGACCCATGCACTGGTCTTGGGCACGGGGGCTGTGTGAGACACACACACAGACTCCTGAAGCGCGTGAGCCTGTGTCACTGCCAGACAGACAGACGTTGCTCCAAGGCATTTGGGACTGTCACTGTCAGACACAGAGAACTGCACGCACGGAGTAGCTTGACAAGTGCACAGGCACACTCAGAGTACCCCGTGATACGTAACAGTCAGAAGGAGAAGGACAGGCACACAAGCTGCTTCAGCACACACCGGTCACGAGACACAAACATCCACCCGATGGCCCAAGAAACACGGGCAGGCGCACTAAGTTTGACAGACACACACACTAGCCTAAAATACATATGACTGTTATTACTGAACTGGCACATACGCTGTTGACAGGCACATACATGCCCTGTCCTGGTGGCCTGAGGTGCCCGAGACGATTTTGGCAAGGCACACATGCACATCCACCCACACACTCACACACTGACCTGAAAAAACACAGAGCCGCCACTGTGAGACAAATAAACAAGCGAGGCGCGTGGATCTGTGTCATGGGGACAGATTGATGTGCCCATTTCCCTGGTGTGACAGGCAAACAGACAGTGGTGGCACCCGTAACCCTTTCCCCATGCATGAGCCATACACTAGGCTTGACTTTTTCTGTAACTTGCATCCTCCATCTCCAGGTGTGTGGCACCACGTTCTTTGAAAAAAGCAACTTGAAAAGCAGAAGCTTACAGACTAGACATGCAGCTGTGTTAGTACGGGGCATATATATGCATGTACATGCCTGCACACACACACATGCACAGGAGCAACATACCGAGTTGAAGCTTCAACCAGGAGGAACGGCACCAGTTGCTGCCTGTGAGCTCCTCCTGGCACATGCATGTGTGCGATTCCTACTGAGAGAGCAAGAGCAAGTGACAGAAATTGAACATTTTCAGGTGACACATTCCTTCTCTTACACTGTGGCTCAGATAAGATACCATGACATATATGAGATCACACAAACATGTAGCATATGCAGTGGCCAAAATGCAGAAAGGTACTCCTATGGTCTGGTATAAGGATGAAAAGAAATTACTGGACTACTCGAATAAATCCCTGAGAAATAAAAATATAGCAGCACATACAGCCTATTTCAAACATGCACATGTGGGCTCTGCATGTGTGTGCATATGCATATGCACAAGCATCTACCCATGTGTATACACATACATATGAGTTCACATATATGCATGTATAGAAGTGGTATAGAACATATTCCAGACTCCAGCACCTTGTGAGCATTCATGGTGGCAAACAGAGCAGACATTTACTCTGCTTCATTTCTAGCATTTGTAGTATTTCCTCTAGGAAAAGAAGGCAGGGAAGATTTAACACTCTTATGCTCCAGCTGGGTATTTAGCATCGATCAGTGGAGGTGATAAACACGGAAGAGAAGACTAGAAAGGAGTTTCTGATTCTTAAGCCTAGTTTTCCCTGCTACTGCGGTCAATGAAGTCACACAACACCTCACTGTTCCTACTGAATAACTGTTCCAGAGCTGTTCTAGTTAGAAACCTCTGCTGCTTTCCATCCTTCTGGCCAATTTATAGCCATATGTTCTGTGCTGATACTGCCATTTAGTTTAAATATTTCTTCCTCTCTCTTTCCCGTGTATGTATTTACAGAAGGAATTACATTCAGTCTCTGGGTTTGTTTTACTTGACAGAAAAAGATAAGATTTTTTACTCTTCTCTAAAGACAGGCCCTCAATTCACTGGTCATTGTCACCTCTCTGCCCTGCACCTGTTCTGAATTTGTTTCATATTTCTTGAATATGGGCAGCTAGAATTGTACATTATCGTCCAAGTTTAGTTCCCTACCTGGGAATCCTCTACATGGCAATTAATGTTTTCTCCTTTGAGCTGGAAATATCTCACCTGAGACATTCCTGGACTTGTTAAATTTCACATATGTGACAAAAGTCAGCTCCTGTCCCACACTTTTGCTGGTGTCTCACACAGTGAAATGCTGGTACGTTTGCTGTCATTGGCACTTCACAGGCACAATATAGCTACTCGGTATTTCACGTATATATTCACAGCCAGATGCCATGTGAGATGTCTCCAGCTTGGGTTTCAGAATTTTGCATTATAGAATTTTAAACTTTACTTTTATTTTAACCATTGTTTCAGTTGTAAGGATGGAAGGTTACTGTGAAGGCTTTTAAGACATTTGGTTCCTGTGGTCTGATAATGCACCAAATGTCTGGCCACAACTCCTCAAGTATAGGTTTTACACCAATCTCCTTGGGCTTCTTGCCCAGGTACCTGGCAGTCTAGAGCTGCCCAGCATCCCAGACCAGTCAAACTTGAACGTGTTCCACCTGACATGAGAACAGCCAGCACTGACCATATTTCTCTTCACAGCCACACACTGACAGTTCATGGACCTCATCTGAAAAACTTCTGCATTGGTCTATCATTGCCTCAATCATTTGCAGCCAGCCTTGTCCTGCTATGCAACAGATATTCTTCTTCATGAGTTAAACTTCTCTTTACCCGATACCTTAGCCCCCTTTGTAATTGTACTCATCCCATGCCAACAATGTTCTTTCCAGTGCCAACAATGTCAAACCTTCCATTTCTGTAAACTGTTTTACATGAAAAAAAAATACTGAACACTTTGTAAGCAAACTAATCAAACGGGAACACTTCTCTTTACATAGGTTCAAACCATGTAACTCAGCATAGAAATAATAAGAAGCAGTTCATTACTCAAAGTGATTTATTATTTTTACACCAATTCTAAAGCAAACTCAAGTCCACTGAAACCAATGGATTTAAATTCATTTTGATGTGTGAGTTGGTAGATAAAAAATCAAATCTTCAAGGTAGATTTTGCTCAGTTAAAAGCAAATGGTTGAATTTAAATTGATCAATAGATGAAATTAACTGTGCAGTCACACAGTGACACACGACTTGTAAGAGCTGCAGGTGTGCGGTGTCCTCATCTGCTGGGAGTTACCTGGTACTGGGTATTGACAAAGGGAATGAACCATTAGCCAAGTAATTGGTACCAGTGCCTCAGAGGAGCTCCCTGTTCCTCAGAGCTTTTCCATTAAAACAAATTCACCTGACAATGCTTGACCTTTGCAATTTCACAGAAAAACTTTCAAGCATTTGCTTTTTCAGATAAAAAAACACACTGCTTTTTACTTTAGGGCAACTGATAGGAGCAAAATATGTCCACAAGACTAAAGCAGTGCACTTCAGATTTACTGCGGAATAAATTAACCAAAATAATACTGTTTCTTCTCAGAACTACATTTTCACCAAACACTTGTTTGTTCACAGCCCAGATAAAAACAGTAAATTGGTGCAAAAGCACATGAAGAACTATGCTCAGAGAGTAGTAAAGAATGATTTATTTGGACAAAGCACACATCAGATTGTAAAGGCTCTGTTTGTGGTTCAGAATTTGTTCCGTTTCCATGAAAGACCTGAAGTGTGCAATAGAGAGCGCACTTGCTGAATGTGCAGATGGCAAGAAGCTGGAAGCAACAAGAATCGCACTGGAGAACAGAAAGTTTCCCTGAATAGGAGTCAAAAGGTTACTTGGTTGCAAAAGAGGTCAAACATCTTGGTGAGATGGAAGAACAACCTGTAAAATGCAGGAAGATTCTTCCTTCCACTCTCCTCAGCCCTGCTGAGCCCGCCGGCTGGAGATCCAGCACTGCGCTGTGAGGATGATGAGACCCAGCTGAAGAAATAGATAAAGGGTGCCTGACCACAGATTTGGAAAACCCTATGATGAAAAGAACAGGAGAGCCCCAGAATGAAAAACTGAAAAGTCTGGGGGCAACCAGACTAGGAAAAAGATGACCAGAGAGGTATCATGTTTTATCTGTGGCAGATAGGATGAAATGAAAAGATTTTGCATCTTTTATTAGGTTAAACCAACTGTTTTGATAAACGTGGACAAACTTGAAGCTTTATTAAGCTTGAAAGAAGCTGTGAATAAGATCAGCTTTGCTCCAACACTATTCCTAAGGATGGCATTTTAGCACAGCAGCATTTTAGCACCATCTTAGCACAGCAGCAACTTGTCCAGGCTGCAGGATTCCTGTGTCCTTGGGCATTTTTTTTTAGAAGAGATTAGGCAAAAAAGATTCAGCACCAAGTGCTTTGACTTAGAACAGCTTTACTAACCATTTAAATCCCAGTGCTGTAGGTCTTTTCTGAAGACTTTGGCCCAAACCCTCAAAAAGTACGTACCCATCTGTTTAGATGTCCACGTCAAATACTCCAGCAACACTCAAAAAACTGCTCAGCTGCCACCCCATTCTGTCATTACTTATGTGTCTGTGGGTGGGCACAGGCAATTTATCCTACAGTTCAGCTTGTTGTGTCCAGGTGTGAGAGGGGTCTCACACTAGTCATTTCTGCTTTGCTACAAGGTCCCTGCCTCATGAACAGTGAGTGTATAAACCAGAGCAAATGCCCCCCCCTCCCCAGATTGTCTTTGTACTATCATCACAGACTGGCTGAGGAGTGAAAGGTCGCAGCTGTATTGTAACAGACACTTTCTGCTGTAAATCTGTGTTTTTCTCATGATTAGAGATGTGAGCAGTAACTTTAGTCTCTGGCATCCTAAGCTGAGCCCTCTAATAGATGAATTATGTGGCATGTTTGTCTGCCTAAAAAATAATCAAGCTGATACGAACTGGAGGCTTCTTCATATTATTTCAGCTGGTTGAGTAAATAACATGCACAGAAGTAAGATTGCATAAAACCTAGGGAAAGATTTAAAAACACATTTTAATGAAATGAGCTCTATTTGCGTCACCTCTCTAGACAATATAATGAGTTGGAGATCTGCAGGGGAATTTATATTTTTAAAAAGAAATTAAAGGAGCATTGCAGTATGATTATGCTCCTTTATGCCTGTGAGGGCATGGCCCGAAGTCTGCCAGGCTCTCAGTGAAAGAACTGTGGCAAACTCATGGAACTACAGGACATGGAGTTAAAGATTTTTTAAGAAAATCTTTGTACTTGTCTAGAATTCCTGTGGAATTAATTTCACTGCTTAACAGTTTTGTATTTTCAGATGCAATTAAGAAGTCTTTTCTCATTTATTCACCATCTTCTTTAGGAGATTAAGAGCCAGATAGTCTGTCTTTGCAGTTGTACCTGAAAATAATGCCACTTAAATAAAATAAAAATACCAAGACTGTATTCAGAATCAGCACAGGAGAAGCAGTCGCTTGGGATCTTGTTTGGTAGTATGTGATTTAAAACAAAAACTAATAATCCTCACAGATTCAGGTACATTTGTTTATCTGTGTTTACTAAAATGAGCATATACAAAAATGAAATACATCCTGGATTACAAATACGTACTAGAGTACAGTGCAGATGTAAGTAAACTGCATTGAAAGTTGGAATTGTCCTTAATACACAGTTTTAAAACCATTATTACATGTTTTAATAAAGCAAATCCAAGCAATATGACAGTAACTCAGTAAGCAGCATGCTTGGCAGTGGAACATTTGCTTATTTGCCCAGCTCTTGAAGACCTGATGCTCTTACTATTGCAAGACTAATTTATGCTGATGACATTTTATCATATACCTGTTTGTTACTTAGAGCCAACTGATTGAATCCTGTATCACTAGAGACAATAAGAATTTTGCTGAAGAAAAGCTCTTGTGTTTGATGCTGAATATATCAACATAAGAAATTGGACTGGGCGGACTGATTTTGCAGTTGGTTTCTCTATGTAACAATGGTAGTTATGCTGTGGAACTCCTGTACTGTTCATTGACATTTACTTGCTCTTCATCTTTTAATAACATTTCAATTTCTGCTACAGTTACAGTATTAGAGCAACATACATAAATTCTCACCAGATATTGAACTGCACATTTTCCCTTTTTGTTCTTAAGTGGTTTTGTTTTGTTGCCTACTCTGGTCATTAGCTGTGTCCCCAAACTTGCATTAGGAGCAGCTCATTTTTCCACTTGGTTATCTAAAGAAACCTTGATATGTTGTTTCTCTTGAAATAACATCTAGAATTGGTCTTTGCAAGTATCTGATACAATTCTCCTGAAGAATTTAAATGCTCAATAGCAGAAGCTGCTGCAAGAGAAGCTGAAGAAAATAAAGCAGGATAGTTGCTTAATCCATTATCAAGAATTAAAAAAACCCCTTAACATAGATATATATGTAAACATATTCAAAGGAGTTAAAAAAGCCCCTATATGTCTGAGTCTCTGGAATCAGCAGAAGACTGACAACAAACATTTTTAGGAAATCGAGTCTTAAAATTTATTCACAGAAAAGCTGTTTTTAATCATGGAATCAAGTATGATATGGCTCTGCTCTCTTAATTGTGCCATACATTTGAATTTTGGTAACAATTTCTGACTCAGCTTGATGCTCAGCAGTTTTCAGTAGCTGCAAGCCCTTCCTTGTAATCTGTTAATAATTTGGCAATGATGGATGTTTCTGCCTTCACCTCTTCTATTTAAACTCGGGAGAGGGAGATTATTGCCTTCCCTAAGAGACTTTGCTGCTGTGTGCCGTCTGCGGCAGATCTGTCAGCTGCAGAGAAATGATCCTCAGACAACTGGATAAACCAGATATTGACACTGGCAGAGCATGTGACTGGAGTTAAGGTCAGAGATTCAAAGACTCTGGGATTGGGGCCTTCAAGATTTATGCACAGGATTACCCCATGTGCTGTATATCAGTGGTGTCAAAGGAGATACCTGCAAAGTTAAAAGTGTACTTAATTCTTTGTGGAACCAGGCCTCTATAATCCCATAAGGTAATAGGGTTTCATCAGATTTACTGTTTTTTCATTCCCTTCTTCAGAAAATAAATACAGTTACTTAACTTGCTAATTATATAATTAAAAAAGAAAAGAAAAAAGGTTTATGTGTAAACTGAAGAATGTTAAGATGAGCTTCAATGCCCTGCCATGCCAGACATGATATCCTCTATGTTACCATATCCTGATGCAGATAAAAATAGATTGAAAAAATGCCAGATTCTCATTGTCACCAGTGCTACACACAGTTTTCTAGAATAAGTACTGAAAAATAATTCAGAATCTAAATGCTCTCTCGTGTTTAAGTTTATATCTCAAGAATTAAATCCACCTTCTCACAAAGGACCCAAAATTACAACAGTTAAACCTAAACTGCACATTGGAAGTGCAGAATTCTTCTGCTCTGGCACTCCTCCTCTTCACAGCACTGAAGCACACCTTTAATCCTAAAGCTGAATGTTGCTGTATAATTTTATTTTACCATATACTAAGCTACTTCTCTGTATTTACAGTAAAAAGATTTGTTATTTTAATCTGCAGCTTTACATTAAGAATGTTATGATTGCAAAGTGAGTAAAACACTTGCAGTACAGCTTGTCAAGACAATATTGAAAACTTTGTTTTGGTCAGTTTTCAATGTATTTATTTTCCTAAAGATTAGTAACCATGAAAGAGGAGCTAAAAGAAGGCTATTGAGCCACCCCATAGAAGGAAAAGCAATGGGTGGGAAAAGCAAGGGGTGAGCATCTAGTATAATATTTACATGAACTCCACTCAGATTTACTAATGTCATTTTTGCAGTAATTCTCTGAAGAATCAAGAATTGTAACCAAATGTTATTGGCAGAAATTTTAAAGAAAAGTAGATGTCAGGTATTTGCCAAGAGAAAATTCTAAAATATACACGACAATGTTAGCACTAGGAATGCTTCACACCCAGCTAGGACCTGCACAGCAAAGGCTCTTCTGTATTTGTGTCAATCAGCCATTCTTCAGCAAGCACAGACACTCCTTTAAGCACACACATAACGGGAATCAGACCCCTAATCAGAAAAAACCAAAATGTTGTGGTAACAGTAACACGTGACACAACTTGCCTACCACAGTGACACAGCAGAGCTTGAAGTTCAAGTATATGTAACTTTCTATACTCCTAAAAGTCTTCCAACAACTATTCAGAGCAGTAGCAGGGTATCACCCACTTCTAATCAAAATGGTAGTAACCTGCTCATTGGGAGTGATATTTTTTCTAACATCCTTACCATGATTTCTTCTAATAATTCACATGCACTTGAAAATTGATGTCCTACTGTCTGCTTGACAACTACATCATCCATGGCTAAGTCACTCTCATTGTATTAGATCATCCACAGCAAAACAGATAGTTTCTCCTAATTAACAAAAGATTGCCTATTAAAACCAGAATTAATTTCTGTTACATGTACTGCTCTTTCCATACTCTCCCTTTAGCCTCTTTGCATCTTCTCCTTTAAGCTGTTTCTTCCTTTTTTCAGACTTTGCGGCTTGTTCCTTCCTTTCTTGGTTTTCCTGAATTCAGACAAAATGACAAATAAAAAAAATAAATAAGAAAGAGTTACTGGAGGAAAATCTGGTTAAGAAACTCTCATTTTGCAATGAACAACTATTCTGAATATGCCCTATACACACTTAAAATGCTCAGCTGCTGGATTTTGAGGGTAAAGAGTAGAACAGAGCTTCCTGGTCATTCCCTTTGACCTTCTCCATACGATGATGTTACCAGTGAATTATTTCATTAGCTCTAACTTCAAGGTTCAACTATGAACTGAAATGCATTATTCTTAATTAGTCCCTTTGTCCACAAACCAAAGCATTAATTTAACTTAATTAGCAGTCTAGAGATTTATCCCACAGCAACCCCAGTTTTACATTGTTTGTCCACAGGGATTTCTACCAGAAATTTCAGGAATTCCTCAACTGTGTTAAACAGGAATTCACAGTTTCTCTTCAGGCAACTTTTAAACTTGCCAGGTGTATTTCTGCACTGATGTTCAGTGGCAAAGTCCAAGCTGGATTTCTGCTGGTACCAGTCACACAATTGCCAGGATGGCATAAATCCTGTTGGGATTTACACAAACGGGCAAGACTCTGGTTTCCACAGAGAGCTGCTGGTACTGGGATGATACGAATAATGGAAGAAGAAAAAGAAATTGAATGATTACTCCTAGTAAAGAAAGACCTTTACTCAGTGGAAAAGTATTTCTGGGTTTTGATAAATAGCACAATAGTAAGAGGAAGTAGCTCTGAACAACTGGGCTAACAGTAGCAGAACATCAAGATGACAAAAGCCACTTAAGCAGTCCTTGTTCCAGAGCTGCGGTCATCATCAGAACATTGCCATTGCCACCTGGAACCTTGCCTGCTTTTGATTGTAACCAGAGAGTGACTAATCTACATGTTGTAAATAGATTAGTAGTTATTGAGAGCCCTGCTGTCATAGAGACTGGTGATGTGAAGAGGAAGGTGCTGTTGTGTCATATTACAAAATTTAATAATGTCCAGGTAAATGTTGATGATTTGGTGCGAATAGGATTCTTAATGAGTCACGTCAAGTCTCCTTTGCTGAGGGTTTGGCAGCAGAAAAGACATTTTCCCAATATAGTGATAGATTTGGTTGATTGTTATGGATCATCTGCCCTTGTTTCCATAAGATGAGCTGAAGAAGTCCCAGGAAACACACACAAGTTTATAGAAACTAAAGGCCCAGGGTTCTTTGGTCCAAATAAATTTCCAGACAAATAAAGAAAACTTGTGAACATTAATAGAGTTAGTCTCCCCAAAATATAGGAGCATTATAGACTCAAGGTTATGGGGACCTTCACTGGATGCCTGGAAAAGGAAAGAAAAATGGTGTACTTTAGACAAAGAAAGAACAGGATCTATTTTCCCTGGGTGGAGGGTGCTTCTGAAAGTATGAGGTACATGTGGTGAAGTCTTATGGAGAGGCTAAAAGCCTTTCATCAGTATATGCCTCCTACGTGCTTGCCTGATAAGTTCCTGCAGTACCTTAGCATAATGTCTGTGAGATATTATGACTGTTGAGAGACCTGCAGATCTGTGAGCCCTGGGAGAACGTCTCTATGTAACATGCCACAAGAAATCAAGGAGGTGAATTCAGAGATACATTGTCCTAGAACAATTGTACCAGAGCAGCACGTTTTGTACTGAAAAAACCCAAAACACATTAGAAATAAATTGGATTGAGCAAGCCTGAACTGAATGGTTACAAATATTAAATATTAAAAATATTAAAAAATAGATATACATAACAGTTCAATGCAAACACACTGTTAACAGAGTTTCTTTAACAGAAGAAGACCCAACAAGGTAAAGTGGTAGCAAGGCAGAGGAATGAATGTTCACAATCCCTTCTCCATCTCCTGGATTACTGAAGGCATCTGTATGGATGAGATTAAATGAAAGAGGGGTGTCACTTTGGATTTACACTTTGTGGGATGTTAGATATTTGCTTGATCCTTGAATTAAAAGATGCTCCATGACAACTGTTTATCCCCACACTATCTACAGCACATCCTGTTCCAACACCATATGCACCCTACTGAGGAGCAGCTGCTCCAGGCTCAGTTATCCTACAGGAGCACTCAGAGGAACTATCCCTGCGCAGAGCTGTCTGAATAACCTGTCATCAACTGAGTACTTCCTAGATCAGATTTTGTTCAACTTTTTTTCTCCTTTTCCTGAGATTAAACAGCCTCTTTGTGGGGAACCCTCTCTGAACAGCTGCAAGCGCGAAGGGAAATCAAATATTTCTCCTAGTCCCCTATAATCACATAGTATTTCTTTTCCCTGCAATTTTACAACTCAGTTCTTAGTGTATTTCCAATTCTACTTTTTTATCTTTGAGCAGGGAAGCTATTTTCTCCCCGTCTCCTTCCTTCTGCCATCTGCTCCTTTTATTTTTTTTAGAATTAGTGAATCAGCTCTGGTGACGAACCAGCTCCTTTTCACTGTGTCGGTGTTGGGGATCATTTGGCTGTTTGAAAAGCTTCTTTTTTTCACCTCCAAGTAGATGGAGAGGGCAGATTCTTATTAAAGCTATTTCAGTTGTGTAGCTCAATTTTTGTTACCTGAAGGATAAAAGACCAGAAAGAACCCTCAGGAAAGGGAGGGGGATTTTGTTTGAACAAAGAAGTAACAAAACCAAAAATCTCTCTATGTAAGCCTAGGAGCTGTGAAGGGTCACTAGTTATCAAAATAATTTCCCTTCTTATTTGATGTGAGAATAGAAAGATAGCAATAACAATTTTGATAATGCTAAGAGACCTGCTTTACACAGAAGTCTCATCTCAAAATAAAAAGCACACTTTGGCCTTAAAGCTTATGAAAAATGGCACTAGAAAGAGATGATGCATGTGACAAATTCTAGTGTAAAAATCAAAATCACAGAACAATAAAATACTTTAAAAATTAAAACCTTCAACTTTTCCACATGTTGCTGTTGCAAGCACAGAGAGTATCTTTACTACAGCGATAGGAAGAAATCAAGGTAAGAAGGGAGAGGTGATTACATTACAGGTCTGCAATGGAGGTAGCAGTTGTGCATTCAAATGTGGCTAACAGCTGTGGTACCTCTGAGACTGAGAAATTGAGCCAAAAATAAAATGAAAGGGAGTTTACATGTTGGATAGGTAGAAAGAAGCTTGTTTCTAGTTTCTCCAACTTAGCTGTGAACAAGCAGCGCCCAAAAAGGTAGCTTAGATCTTCTGCAGCTGTACTAGCACACTACATAACCTTTATTGGGACTGTTTCTTAAAAGAACTGCAGTAGCTGGATTTGCCCTTCACAGAAATTTTCCAGTGTAGCTCTCCACAGATGCTGAGCCATGATGTTCTTGACTCTCTTAATTCTTTCCTTCCTACCTTACAGGATATATTTTTCATCTTTCATCTTCAACACTTCCTCAGAAGCTCCTTTGTTTTCATCTGAAACTAGGATCTGCCCTAAAGCACTTCTCCACTCTCTCTTGCCTGGACGTTGCCCAGCACAGTTGTCTGTATTCTTGCAATACTCCTCGTAATGTGGATGATTCCCTCTGTAGAAGGCAAATCCAGTCTGGGGCTGTGCTGGAGTCAGCACAGCAGAGGGTGTTTGTTGCTGTTACAATTGATAAATGGGAGGCCACTATCACCTGGCATTAAAAAAACCCTGGAGGAAGTACATTAGTTCAGGTGTGAAGTATGCAGTAGTGGGTGTGAAATGGATGTTCAATGGAGGCTTACTAATTGGAAATAATAATTGAAAATAATTCTGTGGTGAAGCTGCTATTTTCTTACTCCTTACTGCAAGGACTGAAGTCTTATAAACCTATAAAGTGCCAAATAGAATCTCTTGGGAGATCTATAGTTTTGTTGGGGACACAAAACATACTGTTTTGAAGTAACTAGTACAATGGAATACCTACATGCAAACATATCTTCCAGATAGGCTTTTATCCCCTGGAAAATTTACCTTTTGCTTATTGGCAAAGCCTATAGAGCATGTCAGGTTGTTCGTACTTTCACACATCACTAAGCTCCTGTTGCATTGAGGCCTGATTAATAATTTTACAATGGCAACAGCAACCTGGAGGGTTCATAGTTCTCCATAGCAAAAAAAAATGATAAAAAATATCACATTTTATAGTTCCACATGCTAGTTTCTTGCAGCAGGTTGCAAGCAAGTAAATTTTGCTCATTTATACTCCTGCAGTCAGTGTTTAGGTAGCCCAGCTTGGAATAAGAGAAAAAAGAATCTCTTGCTTGCTTAAAAAAAAAGTTCTCAATCAATTTCTAAACAGACACAAATGCAAACCACCTGTAAGGCCTTGAGGAAGAGGTCTCTGAAGGTTTTCATTGTGTTAAAGACATCTTCCAAAGACAATCGTTTTCGGTCTTCACAAAGGTAATCAGCAAGTTCTTCCTTCTTCTTTTCAATGGTGGCAAACTCCTTCTGCAGGTCCTTTGAAGCATCAAGACTGCCCTGAGACACAGTTTGCGACACAGTTTATGTATATTTTAGCCTATTCTGAGCTGCCCAGAAGACCCAAGCAGTTAACAGAGCAGTCAGTTGTTAAAAAACTGACAATTAAGATTGGTTCACAATGTGTGGTATTTTAGTCTTAACTGAACCATCTGCATTTCCCCTGGTTTCATTTGGCCCAAAGCAGCTCGTTGTACGCTGCTGCTTCCATCGTACAACCATGTGGAAATTTGGCACAACCTGGGATGACTGATCAAGGGAGAAAAAGCACCAGGGTTTCTGCGTTTTAGCTTTAGTGGAGTGATCCTGTTTCAAGACCATGGAAAGCTGGGATGTTTGGAAATATGTGGGAAAAAAAAAAGCATATTACAAATCTGTTCACTTATTTTCCCCCAAAGAACAGTAAGACAGAAAATGTTACTGTACTGTGCTGTATGCATTTGTAGTTACATAGAAACATAGAATCATTTAGGTTGGAAAGGATCTTAAAGATCAACTAATTCCAACCCCCTTGCCACGGGCAGGGACACCTCCCACCAGACCAGGTTGCTCCAACCTGGCCTTGAACACTGCCACGGAGGGACAGCCACAGCTTCTCTGGGCAGCCTCCTCCAGTGTCCTGAATTTCATTATTAGGCCCTTCCTTTCTTTTATCTACTCACAAAGCTGACTGGTCCTCAGTTACTTCCTTATTTTTCTATCACATTACAGAAGTGGAAGAAAATCTGGGATACTCCTTCCACGAGGGTGCAGGGGAAGTGTAGTTAAGACCCCTTTCCCATAGAGCTCTATGTTCATTTGCCACCTGAATTACAGTGCCTTTGAGAAGAGATTTAAAGTATTTAGGAAGAGGGATGGGAAGTGTCACACACACATTACCTACTTGAACAGATTTTGCGTGCTGTGATTTTAAATCATCTGCCGACAAAAACAAACGTTTCTCTATTTCCAAAAGTTTCTTCAAATTGGCACCTGCCTCAGCCCGCATAGCATCAAAGTGGATTCTGAAAGGTCCACAAGATGGACAGTACATTGAAGGGGAGAGTATTTTGTTTTCATTAAACTAAAAGATTACTATAAAGAGTATCATCTCTGCAAATGAATGTAGAAATAATTGTCCAATATCAACCCTGCTTCTGCAGATAGTTCTCCTCTACATAAATCCTTTTCTATGTGCTCAAAACCTCAACCCAGAAAGGGTCTGTGCTTTTTTCCTCACTAACTCTCTGAGGAGACTGTGGAAGAACCTCACTGTTCTAATATTCAAAAAACTCCTCCAAAATTCCCAGCTTATTTTTATTCACAGGGAACACACACTCATTTTCCTGGTGCAAATACTGTCTGGTCCTTTTCCCTCCTTGCCTTTTCTCTCTAATCTATTTATAGTCCAAAATTGTATCTCTTCTCAGAGCTCGTTCAGTTCACCTGGAGACCAAAACATGTTACACTGCTGAACCAACATCTTCTGTGGTTCTGATCTACTCTTTGTGCCAGACAAAACACACTGAATAAGCAAAATCTGGCATGTGGTATTTCTCAATGCATCCAGATGTGAGCAGTGTTAGAAGAGTCCCTTGCAGGATTTGAATTGTAAACAGCTTTCCACAGGTTGATTAGTGAACCAATTTTATAAGTCTGAGAGTTTGACTTACATAGAGAGCAATTACTCTCTAAAATACCTTAATTTTATGAAAATCATAAAATTTATAAATGTTTATATCATTGTCCAGCAAGATTTAGTTTCAGGTAACAAAATTATTGCTATTATGACACAACCCAAAAAGAAATTTATATTTCAAAACAACATCCAGCTCAAATTTTGCACAGATAACTCACAAAAGTCATAATGTTTTCTGTTGCAATACTGAATAAAAATACTTTAAAAAAAATTATTTAGCAGCTACTTAACAAATGTCAATCCATATCCAGATTTAAAAGTTATCTCTGCTGCTCACTGCAAGGAACTGTAAAGCACTGCAAGATTCCTATGAATTCATAACAGGATTAAAAAATGTTAATCCTGGTGCTATAAGCGTGGATTCTGCTTAGTGTAATTTAACATATCTCCACATGATTCTTCTCAGCTAAACGGAAAGAGCTGGTGTTAGACTCATGAGGCCTTTGGGCACATGGGAGGAAGTCTGCAGAAACAGACTTTTTTCTTTCTACCCACATATATTTAAAACTTGTGCTGATACTCAACTCAGAGACTTCTGAGGTCCCCCAGTGGCCAGTAAATCACCTCAGTCATTCCTTCCTTACCACCAGTTCTGTTCATGTACCTCCCGATGGGCTTGAACATGAATATGACTGAAAAATTTCAGGGAAGATACATTTATATTTCAATATGGGAAAGAAGAATGTGGTCCTTGAAAATGAGGGAGTTCACTATTTACACAGTTTCACTTCTAAGGTAATACTGGAGTGTCCAAAAGAAAAATCATACTGAGCTCCACATAAAAAATCTTAACCAGGTCGATTTGTAAATCTCCACATTGTTTGGTGTTAGGAAGGAACCTCTTTCTCCCCAGCAGAGAAGCCCTGTGACCTTATTAAACCACCATAAAATGACTCAGCTCCTTGTTGGCTTTAAAGAGGTTGGCAATTCATACATGACAAAAACAAACAATAACATCCTACCCTGCTGCCTTGGAAACAAAGTCAAGATCTCTGGGAAGCTGCAGGAGATCTGTATGGTTTTTTTCAACCTCCTAAAATTGAAGTGAAAAATTACCTTGTACAGTCTGTCAAAGGGTATGAAAGCTTTTCCCCTGGACAACATCAGGACTAAAAAATTTGCATTTCGGTTTTCATTCTTATAAATATAGGGGTAAATTTAGTCTTGTTCATTTTTTTCCTCATGTTGACACCCATAGGGGTTTAAAAAGAAAGCAAAAGGCTCTTTTAACTCTCAGGCTTACATCCACGTGCTGCCACAGTGTGCAAGCTGACCTGAGATTCTGACTTCATACCACTAAAATTAATTTCATTTGACAGATGTGTTTAGGAGACATGTCAACACAAGAGAGCAGTTGGAGAAGAAAAGAAAGAAAGCAGCAAGCAGACATGTTAAGTAATCTTGATAAAGGAAACTTAGTGTTAACTCTCTAAACATCACCACATATGGATTTGATCTCGCCTGTACAGAGAGTGGTGGAAAAGTTTTCATCATATTTCAGGTGCAGAGGCTCACTCTCAATATACCTATGGTGGGGTGCTACTGAGGTCAAAGCCCCTTATCTTCTGGGAAATTATTATTTGAGAATAATGCATGAATAATTTCACAGTTTTTGTTGTACCTCCAAAATATGGTGAAGCAGAGTAACATGGCGTCGGTTTGCTTTTGTTTCTGTTAGTCTGAGCAAGGCACTAATTTTAAAACCTCCAGCATCTCCAGTGTGGTGACCCTAGAAGATACAGAAAAAAATTCCTTCCTTCAGTTTCCAGGTCTTGCATTTGTTTTTTCTGTTATCTTTAGAACTGAAGAAATGAAAGAAATCAGCTTACTTACATAGTTCAGAAAGTTTCCAACTTTAAGAATCAATTGGCAGAAAACTGGAAGTCGGTGACTGGTAAGAAGTGCTGAAGAACAAAAAGAAAGACATTTTCAATAAATTAAATTAAATGATCTGAAATAGGATTTTTCTTAGGTTTGACAGTGAAAGTAACAAAATTCTCATCCAAGATTATGTCAAGCCATTGTTACAGATCTGAAAATATATCAATGCAGAAATAAATCAGCTGAATGGAATTGGAATGAGTAAGTTTCTATTGTGGTCTCTTCTCTACAAATAGATGGAAACCTAGTTTTCCCATTAAGTTTGGAGTACAGATAAGTCAGTCATTCCTGCAGCCACTTATGAGGGAGAACCATATAGGAAAAAGTATATAAAGTCTATAACCCCCATTTCCAATACATATTATTCTAGGTTAAGAAAAGCGAAGGGATCTTTGTTTTGTTATCATCATCAGTGAGTCTGAGCCTTGGGCATAGGCACAGCACTTACTTTCACAGGCTGTCCTCACAGCTTGTGCTTTTGGCCACAGACACTCCAGCAGAAATTTTGTCTCCTCACAAATCAGCATGCATTCAATTCGCAACTGGTAGCTAAAAGAGATCAGTGGGGAAAAAAAACCAACAAACACCACAAAAACAAAACCCCCAGGCCTGATTAATTGACTTGTGTTCAGCAAGAGAACCACTGATTTCAGGCAAAGCTCAGTACCATTGCTGTTATGTTCTCTTTAATTCTCTGACACAAGAACTAGATTATAAATAAATCAAGCACTTAGATATTTCCAAAGATATCCTAGAAACAATTATCTCCTCTTTCAGAAAGTAATGTTGCACTGACATCTGGCAGTGACTTCCTTGCATAATGAGGCCATAATTATTTACAATCCTTGGACAGCACTAGCCATGATTTTTCTTCTTACTTTTAACTTCCCAAACAGAAATTTGAAACATTTTTACCGTGGTGTTGTTTAATGATATTTATGCCTCACCATGGATTAAGAGCCATCAAATATTTTCTAAATGAAAACATTTTCTAAAGTACTTTTAAAGCTAGCTGTAATTTTGAGAAAATTAAAAGCCACATTTTCAGCATGACTTTTTCAAAAAAATATCTCTGTTTGTGGCATGGCAACTGATCAGATTTATTGAGGGCTATCACTAAGAATTATGACATATCACCATGTTTTTATGAACAGCATAAAGATTTCTCTGTATGTGTCTCATCTGACTTGGAAGAAATGAGGGAGGTGATGAAAGCACAGGCACTGCTGTGATTCACCCATGGGTTTGTGAGCTCTCTTTGGCAGACTGGAATCTCTAAACCAGGGGTGAACTGAATCAGGAGGATTCAGTCTGCAACATCGTGCCATACACATAGTAGCTGCGCAACAGTCAGGAGTTTCTCAGACCAAGGTTAGTTTAACTGTAGTTTGCCAAAGGTGTCTGAAAGACTCTTTGGCCTTTGGGAAAGAACAGTTTCTCAAAGCAGCTCTACAAATAGCAGTCAGATGATTTATCCTGAAGACTGAATATCAGGAACATCCCTCTAGTATAGGAAACAGAGGGCTTAATTCTTATGGACAAATCTTACAAGAACCACACTCATGGGTTGAAGACAAGTAAAATTTTGCTTACCTAGGAACTTCCAAGAGATGGAGATAAAACTGATCTACATTTGCTAGTTCAGATTTTTTTTCTTTGCAAGATTTCAGGCTGTTTATCTAACAGGGAATAAAATAGTAAAATAACCACACAGGTATTGCTGCTTTCAGGCATGAAGCTGGCTTTTCTGAACTTACTGTGTGCATAGGCAATGGGAGTGAGGCAGATGAAGACTAAATTCCCTACATGAACTGGTTTTCAGGGGCAAACATGTAGGTTTTGTTTTGACTGGAAAGTCATCTGTGTTTGTACAGCATCTTGTAGGATGAATCCCTGATCCATAGGCAGGGATTTAGTGAGCTATAGTGCATAGAAACCCAACAACTCCTTTTAAAAGCTGGGTCCTTTCCCTTTCTCCTCATTGAGACTTGCTCTGAAGGGCTCTTTATTCACCTAAGTCTACAAATGCTAATGTACGTCATACATGTAATTAAAATAACGGGGATATAGATCAGCACTTGGTTTACACCCGTGTTGAGCCTTCCCAGGTGCTGTTGCCTAACCTTTGTGTGAAGGGGCCAGATTGCTGCTGCAGCAGACTTCCCACCACTCTACCGTGGAAGGCCATTGGCTGAGATGGTGCAGGAGAATGTGGGATCCAGTCATAGTTTCTTTCTTTAGCAGTGGAAGTGTTTCAAGATGAGCATAAAACATGCTGAACTCCATCAGAATAACACATTTAATAGGTACCTCTTGTTCTTCAGGCAGCAGTCTAAGTAGCTGCTTCAGTATCTCAGCATCCAACTTGGATCTGTCCCCTTTCTGAATCATGTCAGCAATCTCTTCATTGGAGCTGTAGGAAAGAGAGAAGTGCTGTGGAGCAATGGCACAGGGAGGAGTAACATGACAAAGAGAAGAGACCCCAAACTCTCAGCTAGCGCTGTAAAATAAGTAATTCTTACTGTGCTTGCCTCTTATTACTTTTTGAATCTTAGTCCTCAGAAGCACAGTGGAGGTATGAAAAAGCAAAGGATTTTTTTTAAAGCCTAAAGCAATATTCTTCATAATTCAGATGTGCTTCCTGGGCTTTTTTCATCTTTACACAACAAACCCTGAAGGCTCTCCTTTTGCTGTGGGTGTCCAGTGTCACTGAGATTTACTTTTTAATTTCTCCATTGCTTGCAGCAAAGCCAAAGCTAAACTTAAACCTGATGGCTCTCCTCCTGCTGAGAAGTATTTATAAAGATCCCAGAAGGTTTTACCCAAAATCCTTGCCTGAAACTTTGGCAGACAACATGTCTTTGAAGTGAGTCCAGACTGCTCCAGTTTGGGCTCTGGAGACTCAGCTCCCTACAGCCACCAGCACTAATAGAGGCAACATCTGGCTGTGGAGCAGCCTCATCCCTCACGAGTCCAAGTGGGGCTCAACTCTTTGATCCCACGGTCACTAGCTGCTCTCAGGAGAGCTCAACCACTGCCCAGGGAATCATGCAGAGAGAGGAAATAGCAACTGGATTAGGCTATGCACAGCTCTTCCCCACTGAGAAGTAGTTTGTGATGCAAAACGAAGAAAATAAAAAAAAAATCCTTCTGACAGATCCTGATTTATTCTTAACACAAAGGAACTTCTAGGCTGGGTTTCTTTTCAAAGCCCTTGTAACATGGACCATTGCACAAAGGGCAGGGAGAGAGCAGAGCACCCATCTTCATCCTTCTGTATTTTCAGGGAATATAAGAGTAAAGGTATTTTGCCAAAAACTGGTGCACATTCCTTTCTTTTGTTTTTTTGCCCCACTGCGAGGACTGTGACTTGATAAATTCCCATTTGTTTAATTACAGAAACCATTTCCTATATATAAGAAAACTACAAATAAAAACTATACACAATTTTGGATCTGAAGGCCTGATGTTGCCTCTTTAAAATCAATGAAATAAATTGAAACTTCCAATCAGCAATCTTTATTGTCAACAGGTTGATATTTATGTAAATAATACCAAAGAAAAATATGCTTTCACATGATTTTGCTGTTATTTATGAATATTATCTCTTTGGGAATTAGTGGTCCATTTTAGGTTTAATACCAGTTTGAGACATAATATTAATTGTCTGGAAAGAGACTGCCACATCTCATTAGCTTAAAAAAAAAAAAAGTAAAAAAAAAAGCTCCTTGCTAAAGAAAAATGGTGGCTGCGAAGTATTTCTGCTAAATTGATTACATTTAATGTCTGAATAAACACATTGACATATCAAATAAATAATTCATATGGTACTCTCCAAATCTTACCACTTAAATTGCTTCAGAATTATACTCAGAAGGAGGCTTTTCTTTGGACCTATGAAAGTTATCTGTGAAAAGGAAAAAAAAAAGCAGTCAGCTAGAAACACTTTTACCTTCATTTTAACAGAAATTTTAGAGCTTTTGTTGGTTAGTTGGGCAAGATTCATTCTTCTCTGGTAATAACATTATCAACAGTTTTCACTGATCATGGTCATTAGATCTATTTTAGAAAGAGGAAGAGGAAAAGGTATACAGAAGGGAATGATTTGTATAGAGTATTCCAATTTATAAGAATTAATGCCGAAATTGCCATGTCCTCCCTCTCTCGGATGAAGACCTGTGCCACATCAGACTTACTTCAACATTTAATTCTAAACCTCTCTTGTGCTGTTTTAGGTAATCGTGGGCAACGGATATCAAAATATCTCAAACTTTCTTACTATAAATGATTAACAACAATAAAGGGTGAATAAGCTTTTCCCCTCCAAGAACTTTACCAGGCTCTACAAAAAGAAAACAGTCCAAGTACCTCTTTTTTTTTCTTTAAATTTGGCCTTGTTTTCTCCTCAGGCACTGCTGGTGGGACTGAAAAAAGTAGCTCCAAGCTTGCATAGTCAGGCTCTACAAGCTCCTTGCTGCTGCTTGACATCACAGCCCACATGGAGTGGCTTTCTGGAAGAGAGTAACACTTCAAGATGGACCATAGATGTAGAGGAGCACTTGCAAGGTGTTGTGATTTGTGCAAGGGAAAACACTTTAGAGGATGAATGAAATACGACGCTCATTAGTCCTCAACAAATGTTAATTATTTAAGAGTGACAGCTCCCACAGACAGCATCCCAAAGGTCTGAAGGCTAATTAAACATGTAAAATTACCACAACATTTGATTCACTGAACTGAAGGCAGCAGATACACTTAATGGGCTGCTCCAAATTCTTTTTGCTGTTGCTGAGAGGCTACACATCAGAGAATTGTGGTCCCCAAATGGGATGTTGTGTCCAATTAGGTAAACGTCCCTTTTTGCAAGAGATGAGGACTCCCAAGCCCAGCATTATTACCAGAATTGTGAGGAGCCATCTGAATAATCCATGGCATTTCAAAACATGAACTTGTCTATAACACTGGAATCTTTAACAAAGGATCTCACCTCCTTTTTCTTTAGGACAGATTGCAACAGCAGCACTGAAAACATTGGGACTGAACCTGAATGTGTATCTCCTGCCCAAGAAAGCAGACTATGGCTGAAACTAGGTTTTTACATGCATGTACGTGTCTTATCATAACAGCAAGTTCTTACCCCCTGGTGTTCCCCTTTCTTGGTGATAGGCACAAAGCAGAACAACTACGAGATCTGTTTTGTGTGAACTGAGTCCTAAAAGCTGTAACGTGAATGGAACAGGACTTGCAAACCCCTTTGACTGCTCACATGTTAACCACTGACCTTAGTGTTATTTTGTGTGGGGAAGAAACCCACACAAATAATGTGGCTGTAGTCAGCATGAAATAAAGCTGGAGGCTGTATCCTACCCTGAGGGTACAAGGTCCCCAGCCCTCTTGACAAGAGTTTTCAGCCTTGGATCTTGGCTGATGTATCTTCTAGTTGTGCAAGGAAAAAAACTGTAAAAATTTAAAGTTTCAACTGAGGGAACACTCAACCAGTGACATGGCAGGGGGCTCATTAGGAAGAACCACAGAGCGTGACTGTTCAACAGATCTTTCCACTCAACACAGAGGGTTTTGCAAACCTTAATTAGAGCAGACTTACAACGTCACTTTTAACAAGTAACAAATAGAGACTGAGAGGTTAAGAGAAGATAATTTTAGCAATCACAGAGCCTCAGTTCAGTGCTTTTCCCAAAGTACTATTTCCTCTATTTATTGGCAAAGGCCTGGCTTTCCGTTGTCCACTGAGAACAAGCAATGGGATCACCAGTGTGACCTGACTCACCGAGTCCAGGCCCAGCCCCCCAACATAAGCATTTTTGTTTGAATGTAAAGTAAATGGAATGATCAGCCCAGTGTTACAAACAAGCACGTACGTCTCACCACATCAGCGGGGAGCTTCTGCCAGTGAAACATCTTCATCCTCAATGTCGGTGTCCTCTTAGGGTGGGCCTGACCCCCATATCCACAAGTAAGATGACTGCACCCAGGATCACTGCATGGCTGGGGACGTGGGAGTGATGGAGCATTTATGCCAGACACGGGAAGGGGTGGAGCAGGAGGCACCTTGTGTCCAGGCGGTAGGGGTGGAGGGGTTGGCAGCAGTGGTAGCAGAGCTGGCATGGCAGACTGTCCTTGGGAGGATGAGGAAACACCTTGCTGGGAAGGTGATGTGTCCCCTGGAGATTGCTGTGGCTTCCCAGAAAGGCCAGTTGTTGGAGAAGGGCTCAGGTCTGCACTAGGGTTTTCCTCATCCATGTCCATATCAACTTGAATGCATTTGTTCACCCTTTCAACAGATCTTCTGGACACTCTTTTGTGGCGATTTGGGCTCTGCATGCTTGATAGCAGGTTTTCCATGGCTTGCCCTGGTCCCATTTTCATGCTCTAGAAGACAATGAGGAGTTACATGGGTTAGCAAAGTTCCCCACAACTGCTGGCTACTGAGAAACAGAAAAAAATGTGACCTTCTCATTAAGGTACATGGCAGAAACATTTCTGTCTGCTTTACAAGTGATGGTTTTAGCTGTGGGAGTTAGGAGCAAAGCAGTATTGCTGGCCATAAGACTCCTTTCTGAGTTCTCTTGATCCTTCTACCTTCTTGTTGTGACACATAAAGAAAGCTATCAGCATTATAAAACTCTACCTGATTGTTCTTTTCACCTTGTTGTTCCGCCATTCCATGGGATTTCTCTTTTAAAGGGGTAAGTAGATACCTCCTATGGAAATTGCTACAGGTGCTCTATGCAGGGAACTTCTCAGACAGCAGGGACAGCGTCACTTATTCCTGAGAAACCATGTTACCACAACTTACCTTGAGTGTAGAAGGGTGGGGATTTTAAGAGAAACTCTCAATTAACCTAATAAATTAAACAAGCTACAGCTGAGGAGGGCTCAGGCTGAGCTACTTAGGGATCTGTGACCACAGGGGGAAACAACTGGTAAGCATTGAAATGAATAAGATAGTTATACTTTGCCCTTTAACCAAGTTTTCATCTAGGACAAATCTTTACCTTTGCCCTGAGACTATACGGTTTCTCTTGGAGCCACTTGCAAAAAAACCTGTGAAGTGCCTCTTGTGTACACATGCCCAATTTTAAACATGGAAGTGAATCTCACAAAGCGTAGCTGAGATGGAGATAATTTTTCCCATAGTGGCCTTCATAGTTCTGTGGTAGCTAGAGAAGGTTTGATAAGACACCAGTATTTTGGCTACGGCTGAGCAGTGCTCACACAACATCAAGGCTGTGTGTCCAACATTCCCCTCTCACCAACAGGCTGGGGTGGGAAAGATCTTGGGAAGGGATGGAGCCATGACTGCTGGCCCAGACTGACCAAAGGGGTATTCCATACCATATGATGTCTGCTCAGTAACAAAAGCAAAGGAGAAGGAGGAAGAGGCATTTGTTATTACCACATTTGCCTTCAGAAGCAACTGTTATGTGTACTGAAGCCCTGCTTCCTGGGAAGTGGCTGGACGTTGCTTGCAGATGGGAAGTAGAGAATAAATCTTTTGTTTTCCTTTGCTTCTGTGTGGGGGCTTTGCTTTTGCTTTACTAACCTGCCTTTATCTGACCCAGGAGTGTTTTTACTATCTTATTTTCTCCCCTCTGGTCCTGCTAAGGAGTGGAATGACAGAGTAGCTTTGTGGGCACCTGGCATCCAGCTGTGGTCAATCTACCACACAAAATCAGTAGATATTCACTGGCCCAGGACTTGGTTTTGTGTGCTTGACTGAGCAAACATTTCTTTTGCAAACACTCACATCTCTTGTGGATAAAATGTCCTGGGACAGTTAATCTCAGCAGTTGCAGTTGCTTTGTGGTTTCTCTCTTTAGCTAACTTCCATAGCAATGTCTATCTGCAACGGTAGAAACACCACATGTTAAACAAGGAACAATGAGCAAACTATCAATGCTTCAGACATGCCACAGTAGATGCAGCCTTTCTAGGGACTGCATGTAAGTGGAAACAAAAACCCCCATCACTCTGGCCCTTACCCAAGTCTTTAACAAAACATACATTAGTAGCACCAGTGGCTTTAATGGAGTTAACTGGATGGGTACTTTTATTTTTGTTTAGCGCAGAACCAGACCTGTTTGGTATATACACCATGTTTCTGTTCCCAAAGGACTAGATTAATACTTATGAATGACTGTTTTCCTCCTGATATAGGAATTTTAAGTAATGCCTTATACAGAGAAAACTCTTGAAGGGAGCTGCATTAAAACCTAGGATCGATGCATCTGTGGTCCATAGTACACCTCTAAAGTGTCTCCTATAATTCAAAATAGTTTGCTTTTGAAACCCAGCTTTTCACACTGGTGATAGTGTTCAGCTTGTACAGCAGACTCAGTAAAATTTTGAACCAGTGGATCTAAGGCAAAAGAAAGCAATAAAACCTTCAATTTGTGTTTTTAATCTTAATTTAGTAAGGATAACTTACATTAAAAACATTAAATGTTAAATCAACCAGAAAATAACACTTGATTTACATACAAAATGGAACAATTAAAATAGCTAAGCCACAGGCCTAAAATAGAAAATGAGTATTAGCTGTATTTGCTGTTTACTTGAATTAATTTGTTGTTGGTTTCCAGCATTTTTTTACACAAATAAGCACTAACACTTTCCCAAAGGTAAAGCAGACTTATATTTAATTTATGTCAACAACTTAATGTATCCCCTTTAGGACTTCACAGTCTTTGTGCTAAACTTGTACAGATGTCTGTAATTACCCTAGCAGGACAATTGAGGGATTCAGACTATGAAAGAGCCTAATGACAAATAAGCCACTTTCTGCTAGAAATATTAGTTGTAAAATGAGCTGATTAAAAAAAAAATCTCATTAGAAATAATCATGTTAAAATTCTGCTGCTTGTTTATTTTAATTAAGCTATTGGAGGAATCAGTAAAAGACTATTAATTAGGAAGGTAATTTTTTTTTTAATCAGGGTGCTCTTCTAAATTGCTACAGGGTTTGTGTAAAGGAAAGTCTTGTTTTTAAAAATCCTAATCAACCAGGAAGACTATACAAGAAACACCTAGTATGTTTTGAATGATAAATAGGCTTATAATAATGTACTTCCAAGATTATACTTTTGAGATTGCAAAGAGAAACTCCTGCTGTTAGGAAGATTAAAGCCTTAGCATAACTTCAAGGCAGCTGTAACTGACATTGCCAACACTGTTCAAATGAGCTTGTGGGTATATTTTTTAAAAAAATCTGTGCATGAAATTTCTCGTTAGAAAGTGCAAAATCCTTCTCTGGTAAATACATACGTACATACACACACATCTCAATGCAACCAGGCAAGGTCTAGCAGAAAGCTCCAAAAGCTCAGTAACTGGCTGGCACCATTTAGGCAGGGCAGGGAACAAACTGATTCAACACAATAGCCCAGCTCTGATGATCCAGTTGAATTCAATTAACTTGCAACTAACTGTGAAGCTGTTTACACTGCTCTGCTACTCTACCTTTTGTTTTATTGGAAAAACTGCTGGTGCTTGAGGACTGCCATTACACAGGCTTTTGTTTTCATCTGCTTACTGACATGCTAAAAATAGGCACACATCATTAGCCTAGAAAATTACTTGCATTTTGATGGCATAAGATTTAGAGTTTTAAGTCAGATCCAAAAAACATCTTGCCTCTGTTTCTTGGGCCATGTCAGCACTCTTGTTTCATTTCTTGCTGATGGGATGATATGAGGCTATATTATTTTGCAAAACTTAGTTTTCTTTGTAGCTGGAAGTCCATTTATTGGTTATTACTATGGTGGAATGTGGCATTTCAATTAAGGCTTCAGAAAACCTGGTATTTCCCCTTGTGTGTTATTCCTAATGGGTGTTCTGGAGGATGGAAGTGGTGGTGTTTAAAAATTGTGCCCCATACACTTTCAAGGTAACCATCAAAAGTGTAAGCACAAGAGTCAATATCTGCAATGCAAGATGTTTTTGAGGGTAAGAAGATGTACTGCTTACCAAATGGCTAGAAGTGAGCTACAGGATGTGTAAATAAACCAGGGAGATGATTAGTTACCTGGTTATGCAGATAGGTATCCCTAACCAGTACAAAGCTGTTTTACATTACCTCCCAATGGGCTACACTTGCTATGGTTTGGATTCAGGGGCTTACTTGCATTAAGAGGCTCCCAGTGTGATATTCTTCACTGTTGACTTTTCAACAAGTGTAATTTATTATGGTTATGATTCTTACAAGGATAAAAATAAGAAGTGGAAGCAATTAGACATCTTAATCCTTTCTTGCACAAGCAATCTTGCTGCTATAAGGGTCACCCTTTTCTTTTCAGATACATTCATAGGGGTTTCCAAGGGTTTTCTGCAATCTGGGTTCAGAGAGGAGTTGGGGGAAGAGTAATTCTTTGAAAGTTACCCTCTTCATTTAGTTTTGATTCTAATATGGTTGCAAACATGTGCTATGAGTCAGAAAAGAGAAAAAGAGAAGAATGAGGTTATTTTTTTGGCTTATTATTAACAATATTTCTTTTGTGGTATTTTTCATCAACAGTTGTCAAAGTGTTTCAAGGGATACCATTGCCCACATCTTACAGATGTGGAAACTGAGGCACAGAGAAACGGCTTGCTTACAGCCACTCAGGAATTCAGCAGCAGAAAATGGGTTATTCCACTAACCCAAGGACCTGGGTTCATTTTAGTGCTCCAGCAGCCAAAAAACTGTTTAGTCTTTGCAGTCTAGCAAGTTACTCACCTCTGCCTTATTAAGACCCAACTACTGCTGTGTCTCCATTTTCTCATTTCAAAAACTGGAAGCAGTTGGATACAAAGTAAAAGTGCTCAATTTTCACTCCCTAACTGCCACTGCTGCTGGCTGGAGTGCAGCTGTGAAATCTGTGTGGACTTCATCCTAGTGATGGAGTTAATAAAAAAGCCCTCCAAGGAAACTGGCTTCACTTTTTGGCACCTAGTGAGAGGGCAGCAGCCCTGGGATCTGCTGCAGATGGGGGGTATAATAGCTTTAATCTTTGATGTTTGCTAGGTTAGAGATAGGTCATGGTTTGGAAGAGATTACTATGTTGGCTATCATTTGATGTACATGCAATTATGCTGTGGTTTGCACCCAGACCCCTGCAGGCAGCTGTGTCACAGAACTTGTCTTGTGGAGGTCAGGGTCTGTCCTTTGTCCTTTAGACCTCTACAAGCGAAGTAGAGCACTTGAAAGTACCTGGATGGAGAAAAACCCTTCTGTCCTCCTATTCTCCCCAAGGTCTCTCCAATTAATGAGGTATTTTAGAAAAGCAAAGTATTTGTCTGTGATTCAGGATGGTTTTGTAGACTGCTACTATGGTGAATGTAGTCACTAGTCCTGGGACATATTCTTCTGAGTGTATACCAGTTCACCAAAGAGAACTAACACATAGAGAATCATAGAAATGTTGGTTTGCAGGGGGACCCTGGAAACTGTCTTGTCCAAGCTCCCATTCAGAGGACTACCACCACCACTGTAGATCAGATCATCTATGGTTTTGTCTAGTTGAGTTGTGAAAATCGTGAAGAATGGAGACTACAAAACATGGCAAGGTGTATAGAAAAAAATCTGTTGGCCTCAAAGGATTGCTCCTGGAAATTTTGTGGCATTAAGGGTTTCTTTTAGACTACAAAATGGAGTTGTGGGTTTTGAAGGATCTCAGCAGCAAACATCGTAGACCTGTTATACTTTTTGCCTGTGGTGCCTCTTCTTTGGGTAAACCTTATCTCTCTGTGGTTACTCTGTCTTTCTCCACCTATTCTGATTGAAGGATTTGGTAATTAATTGTCACCAATTCATGCAGATTATGTTGTATGAAGATGCTTAGAACAAACACACCAGGTTCTGCATGCCCAGAGCAGGGTAAACCAACCGTGTCATCAGCAAGGACTGCTGATCCTAGAAAAAAACTACTTTGACAGGCTGGGAGTGTATATAAACTGACTTGATAGGAACTGACCATCACAGAGTGATTCTTGTCTTCTGACTTTGAGAAATGTAAGCTGAGTCTGCTTATAGTCTCCATTAGTGAAGAGCAGAGCTTCTGCTAATTCCTATTGACACCTGGCTCCGTATGAATTGTCACATGGAGTTCTTGCAAGATTTGTTCATGCTGCAGCAAAGAGAGCGTTAGAGAGTCCCTAATGTGAATTACGTGCTGACACATCATGGATGAAGGAGTTATACTTACAGTGCTGAATATCCTAATTAACTTGCAGTGATCAAATTCTCTACCAGTATCTAAGGGCTGGTACTTGGAAACCTTCTTCTTTACTACAGACCTGCATTGCCATTGCAAATCCTGGAAACAGTGCGGTTATTTTGCAAGATTGTCACCAAGTAGTAATTGCCATCACCCAGCGAGGTCTGGTCACTCCCACCCTCTGCAGGCAAGCTTCTAGATGTGACAAAGCTGTTCTTCATATCCCGCCCACAGCTTGATTGTGAGGCGACCAAACAAAATATGGTTCGTGACAGAGCTAGTTCATGACTTGATTTGCTTTCAGATACATTAGTGAACATAACCCCATAACTAACATGTTCATCCATATTTCATGGCTGTGACTATTACCACATAGACAGAGCAAGCTAGGATTGGCACAGTGCTGACTTTTAGTATTGGTAAGCTTGTATGTTGCATTCAGTTGGCCACTATGTACAGAAAACCAGAAATATGAAGCTGTAGACCCAGGCTTTATGTTTAGACAGAATGAAAACTGGTTAATTTTGCTGAAACGTGCTCATGAATGTTCTTTTATTTCAATTTATCCTCTCTGTCTAACCAGAACAGAGGATATTTCTCAGCCCCCTCTGCTCTACTGAGTGTAGGAGAGGACCAAATGTGTCTTGGTTTCATACAGTTAGGGCGAACTGTTCTAAGACATTAATTTATTGCTTACTTCTCCCCAAAGGGAGAAAATAAACAAAGCACACGGCTATGAGGTTTCTAAAGAACTAACCATACAAATTTAATAAAACAGGGAAAAAGGGAACAGGTACAAAGGGAATTGGAGGGGAAAAGGATAAATATATTTACAAAATCCCGAAAACAGGAGTCCAGGGAAGGAAAGAGCCTTTCTCTCGTCTGGTCAGCTGCGAGGCTCGGAGCGAAGAAAAAAGAACAGAAAAAAAAAACAGTCTCTCTATACAGGCAAGCATCGCTGCCTCCCCCTTCAAGAATGCAGTTCAAAAACCCAAACACAGAGAAAGGGAAAAAAAAAACTTGCTCAGTACTTCTCAGTTTATCAGCAGAAGGTTTGATATGGAATAACTCGTTTAACTCGTTCGTTCCCGAGACGGACGAAACTTCAAACTATAACAAAATGGTACACTTGACCTGAAAGATACTGGCATATCTTTGACATATATACTTGGACACAGAGATTTCAGCCATGATCCAAGTGAACTGCAACGCTGTGGTGGTGCTCATGTACTAGGTATAGCTTCATTTATGCATCTCTGTTTCTTTTAGAGAAAACAATGGATAATTATTACTAAGCATATACAACAATGATATGCTTAGATGCTTTAAACTACGTAGAAAATACAGGACTTTGATGGACAAATTCTGGTGAATCATAGGTCCTTCCTATCCCCACGAGATAAAGGAAACTTGTTAGGTACTTACTGTATTCTAAACTTGGAAATCTCTTCAGTGTTGAAATTTAGAAGAAAACCCAAACCCAACCTAAAAACAAACCTAAAAATCCATCAAATTTTTAAACACATCTGAATTCTGACGTGAAATACTTGGAAAAGACTTCTGCTGATTTCTTCCAAGGCTTCATTATCTCATATAGCCAATACTTAATTAAAGAATATGCAGTTATTTGGCAGCTTTGGTGTTCACAGTCTGTTTTACATACCGGACTCCAGGTGCTGTCGCTCTTTTTGAGGTTCACAATCACGTTTGCCTTAAATGACCAGACACCTGTTAAAATAGCTGCAAGTGATTTTACTAGCAATGAATTTGGCCTTGCAACCACTGAAAAATCTTCAGGCTCATGAGCTTTATTTCAAGGTCACAAATGAAGCAAAACTGTACATCCCAACTGAACAGCTTTCTTTGACCTGCTCTGATTCTGTCCCCCAGTAGTTCTTAAATAACCACTGTAATGGAAGCAGAGCTGCTCTGCAGTAATAAATTATAAATGCTGTGCCTCAGACTGCTTACTAAGATGTGATTGAATAAATAATTGAATACATTTTTCACAGATGACTATGTAACAAAGAACAGGCAGTGGCTCAAAATAATTTCTCCATAAACTCTGGAGGGCAGTGGAGAGATAATGCCAAACACTTACTCTTTGAAGGCCAAGGTAACAATGCAGAGCAATAAAACCTCTGGCTGTGTGAAAAGAGCTGCTCTCTCTAGGTGCAAATGGGGGTAGCTGAAAGACCAAGATGGAGAAGTGGACACTTGCTGCAGCATCTAAAGAAAGCAGCCCGCAGGGCATCAGCAGGTAAAATTCCCTAGGTAACATCCAGAAAGCCTGTTTGTTCCCAAGTCCTGAGTCTCAAAATAATGTTGTTCTTACTGATAAAATGGCAGGGTAGGGAGGAGGAGGCTGGCTGCTCATTGCTAGCCTGGGCTGCAGGCTCTTGCTGGAAGCAGAGAGGTTGCAAAGCTGCTGGGAAAACCTGTTTGATACTCAGATTTTTGTAGCCTGGTGTCTCCTCTGAGAGCAGAGAAGCTGAATTAAGGAGAAAAAGGACTGATGCTTGGTGATGTGCTCTGAGATTAGCAAAGAGGAAAAAAAAGGGGGAAGCCTGTAAATGTGACAGAGACAGTCCTGCAAGTTGAACCTGGAGTGGTTCTGCATGAAATGATGGGTCTGTGCCTGCTTCTGCCAGCTTCAGCTGCAATGAGGCTGTGCCACTCTGCTGAACTGAACTGAGCCTGCCCACGCATCTGCTCTCAGCTGATCTTTGCTCCTGTTAACCGATACTCAATACACTCATAGCAATGCTTTGGTTAAAATAAACCAGTGATTTTAATTCTTGATTTAACCTGCAACTTAGTCCAGCAAAGTTTTCAGTATTACAAGGACATTACAAGTCCCATTAAGCAAAGCAAAATAAGCTTTAGTCTGAACATTAGTCTAGCACAGTGGGTTACCATATAAAGGCATAGTTCTTCAATGCACCCAGCTCTTCCACTTGATTCATGTTTCAGCACAGTATCATACCATAGATTCAACAAACATAGATCATTTTAAATGGACAGCTATGTACAAAACTATGATACAGTGTTATTACAAAACTTGAGAAATAAAGCTCTGAATTTTGAAAGCAAAATACTGCACATTCCCAGTTTTAAAGCAAAAGTGACATGAATCTACACCTTCTGCAGCTCGAACACAAAGACTTTTGAGTGCAAGCAGCTGACAGTGGCATTCAAACCCAGAGGTTTTCTAAAGGATGAGCTGAAAATGTGTTCAATAGAGCACTCTGGAAAATCTTTCTGGTGCTTTAATAACAGGAACCGGGGCCCTGGTTCTCCAAAAGTTGATGAACGTGTTTGTGTGTGTGAGAAGACTACTGCAAGACTACTGATGAGCTTCAACTTTATTGTACATAAGTGTCATGTAGGAACCAGACAATGTTTATATGGCTGTATGTTTACTAAAATACATACTTTTTAAAAAACTTTTTTCCCCTTTAACTGATTTCCCTTGCTTTACGTGATTGGGAGTAAAAATGCATTTGTCTGCTCTGGGTCTTGATCCTGGTTCAATATAAATTGTCAGCAGGCAAAGAGAACAGAGATAACACACTTCCACTTGTGATGGTAGAGCCACTGCTTAATTTATACCCTTAATTTAGTCGAGGCACTGCTATTTTTAAAATTTCTTTGAGGGCTAAATGCTGCATTCCTATCTTGGGCCACACTCAGCTGTCATTTCAAGAGGAGTTTGGCCTAAGATCAGATTGAAAGGCTTGGCTTCCAGGACAGTGGGCGAGCAGTCCAACTCTCTCATGTTGCCAGGAGCAGAACAGGCTCCCAGTGCTGCAGGCTCCTGGCGTCAGGTGTGGGCCGAGGGTGTCAAAGTCTCTGGGGAGGCTCTTCGGGTCTTGGGGAGGGGAGTGAAAGGCTGTGGGAGGAGAAGTGGTGTGTCCTGGTGGGGCAGGTGGCATTTTGGTGATGCAGAACTTGGCTTCTGAGAAGCTGGCAGCACTCTGGGGACGTGAGCAGTTTGCTGGGTCTCCGTTATTTCTTCTGCTTTGTTGTGACACCTGCAGGAGGAGGGGGAAACACAAACTATTTGCAGCTATAAAATGAAAGAGGTGTGTTTTTGCATGTGTGTATATCTAATGGTCAGGGTGGAACTAGGGAAACCAGTTTCATATTCTTCAGATAACCTAAAAACAGGTAGAGCTGAATCTTTAGGTACTTAATAAAAACCTCATGTTTCCAGAACTGATCCTGATGTTCAAGGGTTTGGGCTGCTTTGCTTTTGAGCTGGGCAGTAGTTCAGTCCAACAACACGAGTCTTGTGTTCTCCAAGCAGAATATTGGAATATGCTTCTAGATATTAAATTGCTGAACATACTAAATCTAGAGGATTTAGCAGGACTGTTAGAAGGATGGAGTGGCACACTGTCATTTTTAAAAGCCTGTCCCACTCAATAACCAAATAAAATACCATTTCTAATAATAGACATGAAGACAAAGGCCACATAGGAAGATGAGCAGTAGCTTGATTAAGTTCTTGTGGTCCATTAAAAAACTGCCCACAGACAATATTCAGTCTGCAGAAGGGGAGGTGAAGCATCTGTTCTTCTAGAATTAAGCAAAAACAATAAAAAAAAAAAAAAGGAAAACCTTGACTCTCAAACCCTGCTGTCTCTTTTTCCCTGCAAAGGGGGAGCTGACATCCCACCGTGCCACGTTCCTCTCGTAGCTGCTGGCAGGCAGTGCTGTGTCCCCCTCCTGCCCCCTCCCTCCCTTCCTCCTCACCAGGCTTCAGTCTTGGAGCACTGGCCTATGGCCCCCGTTTGATTTGTTCTTTTATTTCCTAGGGTATAAATCAAGTAGATTTGTGAGTGGGGAAAGTGCCAAAGCCTGCTTGCTTATGGACTTGTGCTTTCAAGACCTTTGTTTCCCCTAATCTTACCATGTGACATGAAGACGGCAGGAGAGGAAAAAGGGAGAGGCACAAACAGATGTGATCATTTGTCTCTAGCGATTACGAAAGGTCTAAGGCAAGGGAGCTCAAACAGCATCTCCCCCGAGTCCAGGCACTTGCACCATCCTTCCTCTGCTTGACTGTCAGCTTTTGTTAAATGGCCCTTCTTCAAGCTCATTTCAGATCTGGTTGGAAATGAGTTCAGATGTTACCAGCACACATAGGAACACAGCGTGACCACCAGTGCCTTGATTCCATGGGAAAACAGGCTTAACCAGATCTTTCAGGAATGTGGAGATAATGTGGGATACAACTTTTTGGGTGTAAAAGAACATTAACATTAATACAGAAATTGCTGCAAAAGAAGATATAGTCAAGGTGAGGCAAGAGCTCAGTAACTGATTACAAGTATTTTACTGCTCTGAAATATTTCATGGAGTACAGGCTGTTCCTGCCCTCACTCTGCTGCTGCTACAGAAGCTCTGAAAACTGTTAAGCAGATTGAGTCTTGATCCCTGTAGCTGGATCTGCACAAGAAGGAAGAAGATTCCTGCAGCTTCACTGAAACCGAGCAACTTCCACATCCAGCAAATCCACTAGAAAATCCTGTACCAAAAGAGAACTGGTGCTGTGACCTGAACAGACCATGTGCACTTGGAACAATAAATTTTTTAAAAAAAGAGGTGGAACATCCTAGGCAAAAATTTTGATGGGGAGCACTGTAGGCTTGCTGAGTCTGTCATATCCAGAGGGATGGATGTGAGCCTGCATTTGGGTGAGAAGCACTGTGGCTGGACCCTAAGAGAAGCAAACGAATTTTTGTTTCCTCTAACCTTTCCAAGTGACATAAAGATGGGAGGAGAAGAAAAAGGGAATTTCAGGTTTCAAAGTGCCACTTGTCTCTGCCCTCCTGGCACTGAAGCACAACCAGGCGCTGCCGGCGCGATGCAGCTGTGCCAGCCACTGCATTTCAGGTACGCGCTGAAACTCCTGCCAGACTCAGTCACTTCATAAAGGTACTGTTTGCCCATGCGTTCCTCTATGTGGCTTTCCTACATCTTCTAAGGAGAATTCAAAGCTGTCTGTGACTCTGGTTTTTTCAAATACAACTTGTTTTAAGGCTGCGTGCTGGAATCCTTGTGCTTAAAACACATAATCTGAGTTACGCTTAACTCACGGTTTCAGCTGCCCTTGTTCTACAGCACGACCTCTGGTCCTGATGTGGTTCTTACCTGTGCCTCGCTGTTACTGTTTTCTGCTCTTGCTGCAAATCTTTCTTAGTATTTTTAAATGAACAGAGCTAGTTCCCTTTTCCACTTTGATGTAATTCTGCAGCACAGCATGGAAAGGGCCAAGAGGAGGGCAGGAGTAGTCAGGACTGTCAACTAACCAATTTATAGCTTATTTTCTCCCGCTAGCAATGATGCTTCAGGTGCAGGAATAGAAGAAACCCTGTGTGGAAATTCTGCAGAGATTCCTCTGTTCCACCACCCCAGGGGCTGGGAAAGGGCTGGGAGTGCCAGGCTATGCAGGAGCAGGGCGCCAGGCCGGGCTCCCAGCCCCGGGCACTGGGGATGCTGGAGAATAAATACATTCCTTTCAGGAAATGAGACAGAGAGAGATTTGACATTATTGATTCAGTTCATAGGAAGTGCTCATCAGCATGGAAAGGACAATGCGTAACTATGCAATTTCAGTACAGTGGATGTTTCCATTGTTTCCTTTTCTTGCTGTTCTTTGCATTTACTGTAAAAACAGCCGAAGTTTTGCAAATGGAAGTCTCATCCTGAAACTCCCAAAGTTTTCTTTTGAGGGGCAACTGTATGTTGCCAGCATCCATGAAGGATGCAGGGTACACGGTATGCAGAAACTGGATTAACCTATAGTATTTTTTGGGGGGACAGAAGCCAAATTACACCTTTCCTACCCCGCCCCCATCCCAGAAAGCTGCATGAATGCACATAAGAAGTATGCATGATCTGTTTGCTCCAATGAACTACTTCATGTGCAACTCTGGAATTGAATTTGGCTATGAGTTAGAGCTGGTATCTTGCTCCAGCTAGTATTTCTCCCTGGGTCCAGTGCTTTATTTCCTTTTCCAGATACCTATATTTAAGTGGTGCTGTAGGAAGTGGCTACCCACAAGCGAAGAAAACATTGTTCTTTGCAGGAAAGGTACTGAAATTGCATTTTTACAGTTTTTGAGAAAATAATGGGATCAAAGCAAGGACTTTGTTTATCACATGAAGCTGGATTCACTTGGTTAGAATAATGACTTTTAATTATCTGCAGGGAAAGGAGGTTTGGCTGCCACTGACACAGAGGACAGACATGTGGGCTGTGACCCTGTGTCGAGGGGAGATCAGCACTGGCTCCACTCAACCCAAGATCAACACCCTGGAGAGTAAAAATCAGAGTGACAAATTTATTTTACATGTATTTGTGATTAGACACAAAGACAAAAAGCTTAGCTGATATGCTGAATACTGATTAGGTCTGTAAAGTCCCAGTGCTGGGGTTAGTTCACATAGAAACACCTTTGGAGTTTACATACCTCATTGTACCACACAACCTTTTTTTGTTTTATTATCTCCAGTATCAGTCTCATCCTCTGCTTTTAAATGAAAGAGAGACACTAAATACAGCTGATCATGGCAAGGCAAATGCAACAACAGGGAACTTTTTACGATGAAAACATTGTCTAGTAGCAGAGAGGTTCCTAAGATGCTACCTCTGGATGCCCAGGCAGGCCCGTGGCTTTTTGGGGGGGGTCAGTTCCTAAAGCCAGAAATACTGATTTCAGATGTCAGGACAGCATTGCCACACTGGGAGCATTGGGTGCTCCTGTTGCTGCAGCTCCTCCTGCTGCCTCCTGGGAAGCAAATTTGGGAACCACTGCTCAGGGAAAACACTTGTAGTTTGTGGCTTATTTTTTAACTAGGGGAAAGTGGCATGTTTAGAAATGTAGACAACCGTAGTTTGTGGCTTAGTCAGCATTATTAGGGTAAGTGTCTCTGGCGCAGATGCTCAACCCATGCCTTTCTCAGCAGTGAGTATTCAAACCCTCCTTTCCTTTCTCCTCCACCTTCCTTGGAATGAAAAACATTAAACTTTGATATAAAAAGACTTCCACCTCTTTTCTGTTTGTTTGTTTGACCCCAAGATCTTGCAGAAAACAGGCTTTGGACAATATATTTCATCTTTCTAAAGGCTGACAGACCCATGTGTCTTCCCTATGAGGCACCTCTAATTTGGGATTCAAGTGCCCACCCAAAAGTGGTTTCAGCTCCATTGAGTCTAAGGGATTCGGATGCACTTCCCAGGTCTGGGACCGGCTGTGGAAGCTCACCATGAGGTGAAGACCTGGGTGGCTCCAAGCCTCCGGTAGCTGAGTTCTCTTCCGGTACCAGTGGGGCAGCCCAGCACGAGGGACTGATCTGGCTGGCCAAATACGATCCTTTGCACAAGCATCAGCAACATGCTCATTTTTAATGGTTGGCTTTCTTCCCTCACTCTGCAGTGATGGCTTGAGGGCCTGATGTTCAGGAGCCACCTGAAGTACTCCTGGGGCAGGTTTTCAAGTCACTGCAGGCAAAGTGCTCTTGCAACAAAGCTTAGGGGAGGAAAAACCCAAACAACCCCATGGCAGCGCTGATGTTGCTGGTTTTATGTGTTTATAAGTAGCTGAGAGGGGGTGATTGCTGATTGAGTACCCAGTATTAACTGCTCTTAATCACTGCTCTGGAGTCTAATGGAGCTCTTGTTTGCACATAACCATGTCTTGTTGCTGTCTTTAGCACATATGACAGATGTGCTTATTGCCATCTTTACTGCATATGTGTAATGGGCTTTTTAATTATTGATTCATCGTTACCCCTTTATAAACTACTTATAAGCTTCAAGCGAATGAACAATGCTTGTGTTTTTCTTTTTACATCTCTTTCAGGTTTAAAAAAATACCAGCTTCATCAAACAGTGTGGCCGTAGGGGCAGGGGGCATTGGACCTTGGAGTGGGGAGGAACAGATATATACAAGTATAGCAGGAAGCCTCCCCATTTTAACTCAGTTCCCAGGGTTATATATGAAATAGGCTACCTGAGTAGCTTTTGCTGTGCCTCTTCTTCTTCCTCCGTTTTCCAGGTGGCTTCTGCTTTTCCCTGTCGGTGTGAGTTTGCCCTGGGGGGACCGTTGCTGAACAAGAGGAGTCGGTGGCTGGCTCCTCTGAGAAGGACTTATCTTGAGAGGTGTCCAACAGCGAGTCTGTACCAGGGTCTTCATTTTCCTTTGCCATCTCTTTCGACTCTGCCTGACAAGCCTCATCGCAGGGAGCAGACTGAGCACTGCCAGGGTTGACCCCTGTCTCGCTCAGTCGGGTTTCAGGCTCCTGTGCCAGTCTGTAGCTGTCCAAGCTATCAGTTGGGTGTTCCTTATCCTGGCCTTCTGTGATGGATCCATTGAGTTGGTCTCTCAGAGCAGTGTCCGAACTGCTGCTCACAAACCTTATTCCTGTGCCTATGTTAGCAGCAGAGAAGGCAATGGAGCCGTTCTTCATGCTCGGTCGGAGGCTTGCCCAGCTCTCTGTCTGCTCCATCCCAGCATCCTGCATGGGCTGACTGGCCCCATCAGCTTCCACCAAGCTCACCAAGGGGCTTTCTGTCCGGGACTCCGGTGGCAAATTTCCTCCAGCGTTGTGTTTACATAATGCCTGGTTTGAAGCTGAGGCATTTATAACACCTCCATCCATCTCCACCAGGGCAGTGGTTGAGAGAGGTGTGCTTTCTGAGGGATGACCATTGGTGTTTTGCTTGGTCTTATCATCGATCTGCTTTCCTGCTGCTTGTGAATCCTTAATGCTCTTTCCTTCAAACAAAAAACATGCAATCAGCCACAGCTGCAGAGGAGCACCCATGATCAACCAAAGTGTTTCTGTCACTGGGAGAGGTTACAAGCAAGCAGTTGCCTGTGGAGGGTGCACTGACCCTAAAGGAGCACCATTCTATCTTCCCTATATCTCCCCTCCTTCTACCCCATGTAGTCACCCCAGATGGACTCCATGGCTCCAACTCAGCAAAGCCCCTGCTCTGTTTTCAGCAGGTGTTTATGTGTCTTTGGTGCCAACCACGTGATTTCCATGGCAGCCCCTGAACTCACAAGGGTGCCTGAAAGCCTATAGCTGGAAGAGGGAACCTGCCTGCGAGGTCCTGAATCAGGTGGGACTGCTGGCTTGGCTGCATGAGGACTTCAAAACTGCCCATCAGCCAGCCTAACCTGCAGAGCAGGTTAGGAGAGACACAGTGCACAAGTCAGGCTCTATGGTAGGCCAATGTCCTCAGACTTAATTAACATGACACCAAGGTCAAGAGACCCAAGAAAAGCTAAACTCATGGGCTGTCTGCTAACAGGCATCTAAAGGACTTGGGTCCTTCTGCAAATAGTGTTTTCTAATCTCTTTTTAAGGGCCTCATTAGACTCCCAAATGTAGACTAAGACAGGGTACAGCAGCCTCCAGTGCAGAGACAAGCTGTGCTACTGAGACACAACAGCATGGAGGGGACTTGTGTGGGGATGACACCAGTGCCCCATCAGCATGGTATCCTGGCTGACCCATGGGCTGTGCCTCTCAGAGCATTTATCAGTGCAGCTGCCAGGCCATGCTGCTCCAAGTTGCTGCAAATTCTGGGACAGACCTGGCTGGCAACAGCTCAGGGCTCTCTGCTCCTCTTTTCCACAGCACTGGAAAATGCCCCAAACGCAAGCACAAAGGCTTCTTGCTTGTGTGCTTGGCTGAAGCTCAGGGGCAGATGGAACGAATAGCTGCAGGTACAGTGGGGTCTGTGTCCTTACCAGACTGGCTCTCCTCCGGGCTCTCTGCTGGTGAGGTTTTAGGAAGTGCCTCTGACTCCTGTCTGTTCTTTGTCTTTCTCAACGTGAAGCCTTTCCTTATGTCGGCCAGCAGCGCATCGATGACGCACACCTCCTCCTGCTTTGCCACCCCCTTCTTAACTGGGATAGAGAGAGATGTGTGATAAATCTGCCCATGACACGGGGCAGAAGGACACTTAGCAGTGATGCTCTTGCTTGGGGTGGGTACTGCTGTCCTGGTACAAGCAGTCAGTGGGCAAAAGCCAGGCACTGATGCCAGGCCTGGGAGCAGCCCATGCTGTGTCCTCCCAGCAGTGTGTTCTGGCTGAAGTCAAAGGGTCTACCCCAAAGCCTGGGTGCTACAGGATGGCACCAGTGGTACCAGCTCTGCCCATCCTTGTGCCTGGTTGTACCATGACCTTAAAACGCCTCCTGCTTCCTACCCATGTTGGTGGGGACCTTATTTTTTGTGGGGGAGCTCTGAGAATGGAGGGAGAATAATCTTGGTTTTTCTTTCCTCTCAGCTTCTTCCAATTGTACTTTTCAGTTCTGCCTTTCATTTTCATCCAGAGAAAGGCAGGTTTAAGTTAAGTGTAGGAGAAAGGGACCTGGGGGTCCTGGTGGACACGAAAATGACCATGAGCCAGCAATGTGCCCTTGTGGCCAAGAAGGCCAATGGCATCCTGGGGTGCATTAGAAAGGGGGTGGTTAGTAGGTCAAGAGAGGTTCTCCTCCCCCTCTATTCTGCCTTGGTGAGGCCACATCTGGAGTATTGTGTCCAGTTCTGGGCCCCACAATCCAAAAAGGACATGGAACTGCTTGAGAGAGTCCAGCGCAGAGCCACTAAGATGATTAAGGGA
>VZRW01007715.1:316039-341331 GCA_013398125.1 Aegotheles bennettii | reverse complement strand
GGGGGTGGAGGGGGAGGGATGCCCCCCATGCCAGGCAATGGGGGTGGAGGGGGTGGGATAGCCCCCACGCTGGGCAATGGGGGTGGAGGTGGAGGGATGCCAGGGAGTGGAGGGGCTGAAGGTGCATTCATCATGGAGGATGTGGGGGTCATGACTGCTGTGCCAGAGGGTGGGGGTGGAGGTGATGCAGGAGCGGGAGCAGCATTGGGTGGAGGGTTAGATGACTCCAGCGATGCACAGCAGGCTGTGAACTGGGAGGATGAGATCTTTTCATTGGCAGGTGGCCCTGAGGAAGTTGTTGGTGCCTTGGAGGGGTTTGATGATCCTGCTGAGCACTGAGCTGCGTGTGCACATGATTCTAGCTCAGCCTGGACACCTCCATTTGCACTCCCAGACAGACGGTTTTCAGCTCGCTTTTGCTTGTTTGGATGTTTCTTGATAGACAGCAGCCTCTCAATGACTTCTTCTACTGTGTTCCCTTGGACTAGAGAAATGAGTTGGGGTCAGAGAAGGGGATGGGGCCCAAAGGTTGGTTCATGCTATTAAATTCTCACCAAGCATCAGATCTGGAGCCATATCACCCACTCCCCGGTGTCACTTGACACAACTGAACTTTTAGCTTCCAGGCAATTTCCATCCCATGGTCCTGGCCCACAAACACTGTTTTGAGCATGCCTGCCAGCAAGACTAGCCAGCACCATTGGCAGGATGCCAACAAGGAGAGATTACCACTGACTCCCATGACCCAAAACTCAGGGTTTAACCATAAAGCAAGACTGTGAGTCCTGATCCCACTGCTAAACATGTCCAGCTCTCACTGATATCCACATGGCTGGGGCTTCGCATCAAGACTTGGCCCTGTGCAGGAGGTGTAGCTTTGTCTCAGTTTCTGTTCAGCTCTTAGCAAGTTCCATAGATTATTTCCTGCTCATTTGTGAAGGACTTTTGTGGGCAGTGGGTGGGACAAGGGAAAATAAGAGGAGGGTGCAAGGCTGGATGGTGGATGGTCATAGAATCAGACTCATTTTGGTTGGAAAAGACCTTTAAGATCACCAAGTCCAGCTGTTCAGTGGTGCCAAGTCCACCACTAAACCATGACCCTAAGCACCATGGCTATGTGTCTTTTAAACACCTCCAGGGATGGTAACTCCACCACTTCGCTGGGCAGCCTGTTCCAGTGCCTGACAACCCTTTCAGTCAAAAAATTGTTCCTAATAGCCAATCTAAATCTCGCCTGGCACAACTTGAGGCCATTTCCTCTTGTCATATCACTTGTTACTTAGGAGAAGAGACCAACACCCACCTCGCTACAACCTCCTTTCAGGCAGTTGTAGAGAGCAATAAGGTCTCCCCTCAGCCTCCTTTTCTCCAGACTAAACTACCCCAGTTCCCTCAGCTGCTCCTTGCAAGACTTGTGCTCTAGACCCTTCACCAGCTTCATTGCTCTCATGATCCAGCACCTCAATGTCCTTCTTGTAGTGAGGGGCCCAAAACTGAACACAGGATCTGAGGTGTGGCCTCATCAATGCTGAGTACAGGGGGACAATCACCTCCCTATTCCTGCTGGCCACACCATTCCTCATACAAGTCAGGATGCTGTTGGCCTTCTTGGCCACCTGGGCACACTGCTGGCTCATGTTCATCCAGCTGTTGACCAACACTCCCAGGTCCTTTTCTGCCAGGCAGCTCTCCAGCCACTCTTCCCCAAGCCTATACCGTTGTATGGGGTTGTTGTGACCCAAGTGCAGGACCCGGCACTTGGCCTTGTTGAACCTTATACAGTTGGCCTGGGTCCATCAATCCAGCCTATTCAGATCCCTCTGCAGAACCTTTCTATCCTCAGGTAGATCAACAGATCAAACTTGGTGTCTTCTGCAAACTTACTGAGGGTGCACCTGATCCCCTCATCCAGATCACTGATAAAGACATTAAAGAGAACTCGCCCCAATACTGAGCCCTGGGGAACACCACTTGTGACCAACTGCCAACTGGATTTGTCAGTCATTCTTACTGTCATTTGCGAGCAAAAGTGCTCTGTTCACTACTGCATCCAAGGACTCCCAGAGCAGAAGGCTGGAGCGATGAGATGGTTCCAAGTGTAGCAAGCTCTGGAGGATGGACAGCAGCTGGATGGAGACTGGAGAGCGGCTCACCTGGAAGACAGGGCAGCTTTCCATCACAGCAAGGCTGGTTTCAAGCAAAGTGTGTTAACTTTGCCATTGCATGACTTTGTGTCCCACGTGAGGGCCTACTTACTTTATTGAAGAGAGATGAAAAGACCTCATGATGATCGTTCATGTTTATCCCATCACATATCCTTAGTAATTCCTCATCATCTTCTATCTTGAACTCCTCAAATGTATCACACTGGATAAGCAGATCCTCCTCCTCTATGTCTCTGAAATATTATAGCAGTCATTTTCACTGGAGAACCCTTCACTGATTTTCAGATGATTGCTTTTGCTTTTATCTCTTTGCCTCTCAGACTCAGCCACTTGGTGTTGAAAGTACCCAACTCTATTTATTTATGAAGGACCAAATGCCATCAGTGCATCCTTTCTTAAACTGAATGTACTTCTTTCTACAGACAACACCTAAAAATGAATGGGACTTTTCATGGCATAACCTGGCCCAGTGTATGCTTTGTATGGACTTCTCCTTGGAGCTAGGGCATTTCCACCTTTTTGAAACTGGGCTCCCTTCTTCTTTTTTTTTTTTTTAAGTCAAGACAAATTGAAAATATTCCAGTGATGTTTCTGTTTGAAAACCTTCCTTCTCTGTTACTCAGAATTGGAAAGATATTGAAAGATCTTCTCTTCCCCAGTTTTTATGGGGTTGGATGGAGCACAACCAGTTACATGGATAACTGCAACTCACATATAATGCATTCTAGAATTACCATATCTGACAGAACAAGCTGCTCAGTGAGCCCACAGCATTACTTCAGGTTCAGTCTGAAAAGCAGCCCTCAATGAGGACATTGCTGAGCCTTGCTCCATCTGTGCTCAGAGCCTCTGTCACTGCCATCCATGCCAACACGTGTCCCCGTGACACTGGTTGGCAAGAGCATCTTAACACTAGCCTAATGCCTCTGGTTCCCATGTAATGGGTGCACACAAGCATGGCCCACTCCACCCAGGTACACTTCACTTCACACAACTAAAGGCTGATAAGTATTAAGTTTCCACAGATACATTACTGTGAATCTCATTTATAAAAGAAAATTTAAAAAGTGGTCCTCACCTTAACTTGTCTAAAATATCCAAGAGTTGAAGCCCTAGAAATAAAAAAAAAAAGATATATTGGCATTATGACCTTCTTGGCACTGATCTATTATGATCTTTATATAAAGTTATGCTCATAAACACTTTTGATGAAAGAAAAAGTGAAAATATCTTCAAATGGATCAGTCAAAGTGGGTAGGATCACCTGGTAGATGAAGAGACCCATGGTACAAATGCCTGCAGCTGTATGAATCACTGTAGCATCCCCTTGGAGTTCCTGAGGGACACAGGCACTTGTGGGGCATGGTTCACCTCAGTTTGAATTAGATATCTAAAATCAGTCTGATGAGTGGTGTGGTCAAATGTCCCTTGCCCTCCACAGAGAGAAATGGAGCCCAGGCTCACCAGCTCGGATGTGTGCACTATGTGAGGTGAATCCTAACAACGGTAACTAGGATCCTGGTATTCAAGTCATTGGAAAGTATTTCTGATTCACCGTGCAGCTTCTGTGGCTCAAGTGAACAGACACACGTAAAGAGACCTTATCTCCTCTTATGAAGAGTTTTAACATATAGGAATGTGGCCACATAAGATGGTTGGTTATAGATATGTATTGAAGAAGCTCAAGGGATACAATGCTGCTTGGATGCCAGAAAATATCAAAGCTATGGGAAAGCAGCAAAGTTAAATAGATCTGGTTAAAGAAAGGTTGTCAAAGAGAATGGAGGAAAAAAACAGAAGGACTCCACCTTTACAATTTTTGCTCCCCAGCCCTCTTTAGTCACCTTATGGATACATCTGAAAATAAAACTGCCTTGTGCTTGGCAAATGATTTTCTCCAGAGAAAGTTAGGTGCAACAAGCATCCTTACCTATGAACTCATTTCTGATTTGTGTCCTTGTTCTCAGCTCTTCTTTCCCCAGTATGATGGCATTGATGGCACTCAGCAGTGTCACCATATATGGCACGTTATCCGTGTTGGAGAGCTCATTCATGATGACACTGAATCGATACTGCTGGTTCTTCACACTCTGTTAATAACACAAGCAGTATTTCTGTTTAGACAGTTCAGAAACATCTACCCCTTTGATGCAGGCTCTTAGATACAATTAGCATTTTAAAGCCTCTCAATTTATCCCATTGTAGCTACGTGTAAAAGCAGCACTTGTCTATTATGGAGCAAGGTCTGGTCAGCAGAGAAAGCCAGTGAAACTCCTCTCAGATCCCTTTATGATTTCTGATAACTGATGCATCTTCCTGGGCTTGTGGTCAGTGAAACCCATGGTTGTGGGACCATCTATTTTGCTAACCTTGTAGCGCCTTTCCTGCTCAAAAGGACCTTGTGGTTGGCAGTTGTCTGTCTAGACAAGTCAGAGAGCAGTACCATGGACTCTTCTACTGATTAGGTCACTTTTCCTACAGACTTCACCTTGTAAATCCCTGCCTCTCTTACCAAAATGATGTGAAACGACCTTCATTCCCAGCTCTTTTCTGTGGTACATGGATTTACCTGCATGGATCAGAACAGAACCTTCTGCTGCAGCCCAACACTTGCCTTGTAATGGTCCAGGGCATCCAAAGCCAAAGCATGGCCATCTGATGAGTAAATGCACAGTGCAGCCAGAAGCTCAAATACTTGCTTTTTGACCATGACATTAGTTGTGTCAAGTGCTGGAGGAAAAACAAAACAAAATAAAAAGGGATTCATAATGACACATTGATGTGCTGAATCTCAGTGTCTTCTGCTACGTGGCTTATAACTAGTGGTAGAAAAAAGACTGAAGGAGTGGACCCAGTACTTGAAAGATGGGAAGAAAAATACCTCAATTAATATATATCCAATTCCAATAGCAATATGTGGTAGTAACTTCTAGTGGGAACAGTAAATACTAGTTCAGGTATCCTATTGGCATTTTGGTGCTGCTTGTAGTTGTTAATCTCTTCCATGTACCAGCGGTGCACTGCAACAGCAGCCAAGATCTCAACACTCGCAATTACACATTTTATTTCCCAGAACAGAAGATGAACCATTTTCCTCAATTAATGAGTTCATTTTTAGTGCAGAAACACCTGATATGCATATCTAGTAGGCCAGTTGTTGTAACTAGCACCCATGTATTCCCTTTTTTCCACTACTCTTTCTCTGTGAGCCCTGGGAGCTGGGAGGGAGTGGATTAGAACATCTTATTTTTCCTTTATTAGTGCACAAAGAAGCTCAACTGCTGAAAAGCCCAGGGTACCCCCTTGTTTTTCACAGCACAAAAATGCCAGCTCTATATTTCACACTGATTAAGAAAATACAGAGTGAAGAGGAAGGAAGGAGACTTCAGAATTGAAGAGGGGGGCAAGCCAGCTTTCAGACTAAATGCATTTTAAAGAGCTATTAATAAGGGTTTCTGGGCACAGCTGTGATCTCAGCTCTCTGGGGCAGCACAGAAGTTATCCTCCTAGCACCACCATCATTAAGTGCTGTACAATATGTCCTAGGAGATGCCCTGATGAGTTTCATACCTAATGACAAGCCAAGTGAATGGCAGGAGAAAGTGTGTAGTACTACCTAACATCTTCTAACAGGAGCAGACTGAGCAGCACAGAGAATGGGTTTCCTTGAGTCTAAACCATGCCACCTTACCTCCTCTTTACAGGCTACAAGCCTCCAAGCCCTTTCAATTCCTCTCCCTCTGCCCTCGAGGCTCAGAAAGACTAAATAGCAAATGTCTGCTGACAACCAAAGGGTCGAGGACTTCACATGCCCCCATGAAGCTCAGGCTGGGTTTAACCCTGGCTTCTCAGTGAACTATGAAGACATCTGTGTGGAACTGAGCCCATCTAAATAGCATTGAGCGGCAAAGGCAATGTCATTTACAAGCAATATTAAAGACAAAAACGATGTCTTTCATTAATCAGTTGTGATCAACAACTTGTCAGAAGCTTGGTGCAGGGCAGGAGGATACATAACAGAAAAGTCCCCCCCATGCCACACGTGATGGGTGAAGCATGAAGATGTCTTCTCACCTTGGAAGAGTTTTCTGACATAGCCCTCATTGCTCACAATGTATTCAATGCCTTTGTGGGAGTTCATGACCGCTCGCACACAGTTAATGCAGGTGAGCTGAAGCAAGGCATCAGAAATTCTGGCCACTCCTCGCCCGGACAACCTGTCCAGGGCTTCCAGGAGGAGGTCAAGCCCACACAGCTCCAGGAACTGGACCATCCAGGTATCATCACTGTTCTCCAGCCGCTTCTTCAGCCCGGAGTAGTTAACCACTGACGGCATTTGCAGGAGACGGATGCACAGCTCTGGCTCTGCATTTTCCAGGTTGGCCTCTGACTGGTCGGTCTCCTGAGGTCCAAGTTTCTCTTTCAGTGCAGCCCACTTCTTGTGGGCACCTTCCTTTTTGACTGACATCATGAACAGTTTGTCCTGAAAGGAAAAGAAAAGACCAAGTGAGACGTTTGTCTGGACTGAGCAACAACCCTCCAGCAGCCCTGGTTCTTCTCCTAGTGATCAGGATGTAAAGCTCAACTGCAGCAGGTCCCCTGCTCTCCAGCACACAGGGCACGCACTGGAACCAGTACTCTGTTGAAGAAACTCAAAGAAACTCAATATATCCCCTCCTTAATCACACACATTACATTCAGGCCCTGAAAACTCAGCAGAGAGACTCTTAGCACGTTTAAGCCAGCAAATACAGCTTCAAAAGTAGCCAATTTACACCAGTCAATAGCCACTAGCTATTTTCATGCAGCGAAAGGATACGGTTGGAAGTGGCATTATCAACTCTGAACTCCTTATGCCCATTAAACCACTTTGAAATCTCACTGTGCTGGAGAGGCTGTGCAGTTTCTAAGCATCTGTAATGGGATGGAGAAGTCATTTTGAGCACATCATGCTCCTAAAAGCATCCAATTACTCTGGGTTTTTTTTTGCCTTTGTTTCTTTTGACTGATGTGGAAGTTAGTTTTACAGCACTCAATTTCTTCTTGTCTGCTGTACTAGCAAATGTATTTGCAAAATGTGGTGCTTGTATGTGATAATGTGAGAGCCTGACAGGCTGCAAGCGGAGGGATGGCAGCAGGAGCCCATGAAAACAGCAGTGCATCTTCTCAGAGATCGAGAGCATCTCTTCAAGGCCCATCTCACTGAAGGACATGGCCTGTCTCAGCCATGCTGTTAGCAGCAAGGAGGGTGAGGAGCTGATTCAGCACAGAGAAATAGCAAAGCCAAGCCTAATTAACCCTTGGTGCCAAATTTTATGTTTTAGGCAGGATCCTCATTTTTCAGACCTGCAGTGAGTAAGTTACACAACACCAGTAATTTTCAAAGCTGAATGTAAACATTTTAAAGCTGAATTGCTTCTAGAGAGGACAGTTGTCTCACAGAAGGGGGACAAACCTGGGATTGGCTACAGGACCCAAAGCCAGCTGCTAACACTGTCTCCCCCCTTGCCTTGCCACCAGTACTTCTGCTTCCCTGGGCTGGTGAACTCTCATGGAGCTCAAAATAACCTGGGGGCCACTTGGATCCCCAAATCCAGCACTTGGGGGGATTGAAGGGATTATAGGACAGTCTCGCTTTCCCTTACCAGCTCCAACACAAGGGTTTCTAGTCCTGCAGTGTATAGAGAAAAGGCTTGAAAAATCTAAACTGAAAGTCTCTGAAAGGTTTTATTTGCCAGAAAGCAAAGATAAAGGATGCAACATTTACAAAGGTTCGAAATAACCTCATTATTTTAAAGCCTGCTGTGTGATTTTTTCCTGGGAACTGCACTGTTGAGAATGGTCCTGGCTGCTTCACTGCCACAGAGCCACCTGGCTTCTGGTTTACCCAAAAGTCTCATTTTGACAGTCACCCCCTGGGAAACTGCCAAAAAGTTTTGCAGTAGGCATTTAGGGCATGATATTATAGGCCTAAACATGTCACTTGGAAAGATGGAAAGTGGGGTAGGGTGGGATGTTAGAGAGAGCTTGAACAATTCCCCTGGGGCAAGGTGGGACTCTCTGGCAAGGGCACTCAGCTCACAGCTTCAAAGGCTGTGTTGAGTAAGGGCCCGGGGGGGTGGTAGAGTTAGAGGGATATGGTCACAGAAAATCCTTTTAGAGAGCTCTGGTGAAACCCTCTTGCAGAGTTTCCCTTTGCTTCAATGGGGAAAGAACCGGCCAAGCGCCCGGTTGTCCACTGTTCTGTTCTCTGAAAAAATGATGGTCACAATAGGAAAACATGAAGTTGTGAATATATCACCTGAGAACACACAGTACAGCTGAAAACTAATAAAAAGGACCGTATAAAAAAGCAAACCCAAATGACAAACCCTCCTGCTAAAGTACAGGCTTGAATTTCTAAGTTTTGTCATCACTGTCTGCAGCCCAGAGTCCTTACTCACTCCTGGTAAAGTTCTTGGTGGAGTTAGTCACCCCGTCACTCCTCTGCATCCAAGCTCAGGAATTTGGGTTAGGCTCAATGCAAAAGCGAAGAGAAATCCTCCCTCCCTGGGGGGAGAGAAGCGAAAGTATCCTGGCCCAGGGTCACAGCCCTGTGGTCACTGGGGCAGTGTCCTACACCTCTTGCTGCTGCAAATTTACAGTCACGGGCTGGAGAGGTGTTCCTAAGGATTGGTGGTCAAATCCTGCCCCATGCCATGCCTCAAGCCCAGAGGTCCTCTTCAGGTGCCTGGGGTCAAAGCCAGACCTCCAGCATCGAACAGTGCTGAGGACCATCTGACCAAGGTGGAGCACAGCTCATCCTGCCCAGTCCCATTCTTTGGTGGCTTCCCCAAACACCCCAGATCCCTCAGCCTCCTGCTTGGGAGGAGCAATTGACTGTCCTGGATTTTTCACTTCTGCACAGGGGATGGGCACAAACCCAAGGGACTGGTAGCAGAGGCCAAGGCCTGCTTGCTGGGGCTCATCCCTCTTCTTGGCTCTGCTGGTAACCCAGACCAAAGTGAAAGTGTGCATCAACCAGAGAATCTGGTTTTGGGCCCCATGTGTGCATGACAGAGCCTCATGGTCCTGCTGGGTAAGAAAGCCTGCAGAAGCAGCTGCTGGGGGAGGACAGCCCTCCCAGCTCACGGCCAGGCTCAGAGCTGTGCTGGTGGCTTGTGCCACTCAGCCGAGGGGCTGCAGAAGTGGCTGCCGACCACAAGCTCCCTCTCTCTCAGTGTGACTTCTTTTTATACTCAGCAAATCACCTTTTTTATTTGCCTATGACTAAACATTCCTTATCAAACCAGATAACAAAGTGGGCTGGCTTTTTGCTCCTGGTTGTACAAATACTTTATTATATATCGTATCAGCTACAGAAAGTCAGAGAGATTATAATAGAACTATTGACCTTAGGTTTAGCTGATTTCTGAAAATTAAGCTCTAGTGGTGCAAGAGGAGACAGGAAGCACCGACAGAGCATCCTGTTTACCAGCGGATTTGCTCTGAATTATCCTTTCCTTCCCACCTGCTCTGCGCAGATGTGAAGAGATGAGAAATAAACCCAGCCCGGTACCTCTCCAAACAGTACCAGCTTGTGTTTTTATGCTCTAAGCTGAACAAATTGGATTGATTAAATATTCTTTCCCACTTTTTTTGTAGGGAAGAAAAAAAGATGGCTAATGTATCTAATTGTGAAAAGGGAATAAAATAAACAGGCACTGCACTATATAAATGGAAAGGAAACAAATATGGAGGAGATTGCAGTACATTTGTGCAGATGGTGTGATAAATCTGTTTACAAACACAGATATGAGTGATATATTGTGAATGCAACATCTTTCCATGTTTCCCGTGAAGCACAGTGTGGCAAAGCCACTCAGAAACATCCTTACAGGGCTGGTAGTTTGGCCTTTTATCTCTGACCACAGGAGCTTGTTAGCAGGTAAATGGCCTCAGCAGAGTGAGACAGATAAGAGATTAAACTGGAACACATCTATCTGACTGTCTCACAGGGGCCATTTAGACTATGTCTCTGTGGGAAGGGAAGTCCCCTGACAAAAAACATAAAGCATTAGACTTAAAAGGCTGAATACTGGGTGCTGCTCCCTAGGGCACATCCTGATGGTGTGTCTGAGCTTGCTGCTGTGGGGATACCTACAGCCCACAACATTCACTGTGATAAAGGCAACCCTCTCCTCATCTTGCTTCTCACCCTCTGAAGTTGGTTAGGTCTGATGAGGAATGACAACTAAAGAAGCACCAATGCGAAAATGCTATTATGCTATTTAATTTTAAGAGATTCCCTTGGGGAAACACAAAGGCATCATAAAGGCTCATCCTCTTGCACCTGGCCACAGCAACACTGCGGTTCATGGTGCTAACTTTTTGGATCACTGGCTTCGCAAAGCTGTGATGTTCCCTGCATCCATCCAACCTCATCCACAGAATTTCCTTCTCCTTTATTTTTGAATCAGGTGCTTCCCAGATTCAGTTTTCTGTGCCCTTCTGTCCTTCAAGTCAGTTCCTAGGGAGATGACATCTGTGGGAGATAATTAATGGCTCATCAATACTTCCTCCATCCTATGAAGCTGTGAGGAACAGAGCTGCACAGCACAGCTTTCAGTCTAAATTATTACATGCCTCCAGGATGACACGGATCACAGCAAGGACCTGGGAGGACATGTAAAAACAGATTTTACAGGGCAGCTAAGTATAACTGAGTGAAAACACAAGGGGGAAAAACCATTCTGATTTTTTAGGAGCAGCCCCACTGCCCATGTTGAAGGACAAGAGGGGCTTGAGGGGGAACAGCAGCTCACTGCTGCCCTTTGAAGAAGTCTGAGCACACTCTGATCCCGGTGCTGCCCTCGCAGCCCTCTGCTTCCCTCTGCAAGGCTGCACACCGCTGGCCCCTAAGAAAAAGTCTTTTTTGCTGCTCAGTCCCTCCTCCCTTGCGTGGCTGTTCCTGGCACTCCGCAGCCCGTTCTGCCTGGCTGACTGCTAATGATAGGTTTTGCTTCTGAGTAGTTCCAGTTTTCACTCTGCCACTGGGAATACGCCGAGCCTTTGTATTTTGCAACATGTCAGACTACTCAGTCACTGAAAGAAACAACGTCCTGGCTTTGTGCTTTCCAAACCCACTTCAAGAAGCGTGATGGGTTTGTTCCTCCTCTCCTCTGGCTTTCATTTGTAGTATTGTGTTTTCCTGTGCAGTGTCTGAACAGCTTGTGTATATACAGACTAATGAAATCATCCTCCCAAGTGCTGACAGAAGGGGACACACACCACAAATCTCTTCTACAGAAGCCAACCTGACCCCTCGGTGTGGGCCCATTAACATCGGTAGGAACCAGCAGCATATTCAGTCTCCCAGGGGAGCTGATAGTAAGGGTATGGTGGGAAATCGAGGTGTGCAAACAAAAGGCATGGTTTGCCCAACAGACCCTGCCTCAGCACAAAACCAACTGCTGATCCATCCTTCTGCCATAGCCAGTAGCCTGAGTTGACTTCAGATCTCGTTATTCTCATCTGTATCAGAGGCCAGAATGAGTGATATATGAGTAAAAAATTAAAAGATCTTGGAATGAGTGCCCAGTCTTGCTCTTCATTACTGAAAAAGTTCATGAAGAAGTGAGGCAAATGGGAGCTCTACAAAGCAGCCCAGGTCGGCTGTGTCCTCAGAGGCACCACACCATCACAGGGAGTGTGTTGTCCTCAGCAAACGAGGGGGCACAGACACGCAGCCTGCAGGGCACAAGCTGTGCCATCCACATGTTGGCTGGGGCTGGCACAGAGCTGGCAGTGGCTTCTTCTGGCAGCGAACTCCCAGAGAAGAACTTCAGTGCATTGACAATAAGTACCATGGTCATACTGGTATAAATGTGTATGGATTATGCCAGTTTAGCTTATTCTTTTGCAAGGAAAGGGAAAATGTGCTGTCCTGATTCAGTCCCATACACCACTATTAGGATGCTGTGCACCAGCACAGCTTCTCTCCCCTGGGCAAATATAACCTATGATAGCAAGTGATATGTGGTACAAGTGGGAAATGTGTCCATTCAATACGTATTAGCAGTGATGGGATTACACCAAAATTAACTACACTGGCATAAACAATCCCCAGTGCCTTCTTCCTCATCAGCAAATAAACAAGTACATAAATCATCAGGCTGCTACAGGTATCACATACAAATCAAGCTCAAGCAAGATGCTCAAGAATGTTTGTGTTAGGAACTTCAGTGGCATCTAAGGCCTTGTTTATATTTCAAGCTTAGCTTTAAATGGTTTTAAAAACAGTTTTCATAACAACAGTCTGAGACACTCAGTAGCCAACCTACCTTAACTTGGAAAGCCAGGTTGAAATCAGGTTGGTGCAGCTGTCACACTTTTGCTTCAGAAACGGCCACTGCTATTGGGAAGACCTGGCCAACCAGCAAGGCACCAGCCTTCCCTATCTGTTTTGAGTGCTAAGTCATCTGAGTCAATTTAAAAAGGTTTCCATGGTGGATATGAGCCCTGCAGCATCCTCACATGCTACCAAGGGCCTTCAGAAGCACGGTGGATTTCAAGTGGAGGGATGCTAGGTGGTAGCCAGCACTCGCCCCATGCAGAGGTGCTGGCTCCCAGCTGCGCTGCATCTGAAGGGACTGCAAACGCTTCAGCCTGGTCTCACCAGGGCTTCCTGCCTGCTGTCCATAGCAGAGACAGTGAGGTACCCTGACCCTAGCCATGGAATGGGACAAGGGTCCAGATCCCACAGAAATCCTGACGGAGCATCTGGAGGTCCTCCACTCCGGCGAAGGCAGCACCTCCATCCACCCCGCACCAGCAATTCCATCATTGTTCAACATTTGGGATGCAATTTATTAAGACTTGGGGGTCACCTGAGAAGCAGAAACTGTGATCCAGCAACATGGACAGCATGGTGGTAACTTTCTAAGACTCTCCCAGTTCCTGCTCAGTGTGAAGCTGTCACACAAACAGATATTACGAGCGCCAAAACCCTTTTTTTTTTTTTTTAAAAAAAAACACCTCCACAGGATGCCATGAGGACAGAAAAATCAGACAGAGGAAAGACTTCCTACCTCTGAGCTGAAGCCAAATTATTCTCTTGTCTCTCTTGCGTGATGGATCCCTCTCCACCAGCTCCCCAGCCAGCTCATTTTGTCCTTCTCTGCCAAGCAATCTTCAGTCAATAAAGTCTAAATCCCTGAACGAGAGTGTCTGCAAATCATATACTCTAAGAAAGTTCAACAGGATGTCAGTGTCTAATAGTATGTAAATACCAGTCTTCGGAAAGGTGCAAGCAAGTGACTTTTCTGTAGCCTCCAGGGAAGGCATTTGCATGTCATTTGCCACCCCCCTCATTCACTCTGTGCTGGTCGGGTAACACTTCCCCATCAGCTGGAAAGGAAGAAGCCTCGCACCACACATCCATCTGCCAGCATGAGAAAGCAGTCCTGGCACAGGGTGACTCAGAGCAGGGAAATGATCTGGCAAAGGAAAAGAAAAAAAAAAAGAAAAAGAAAAGAAGAAAAGGAGGAGAAGGATGGCCAGGGTGGGTGGGATGGAGAGCGTGGGGGTGGCAGGCAGTGGGGACAGCCCCTTGCACCTTGCATTGGCCACACGGGGTTTTCTGGCTTTGTGGCACTGGGGCGTTAAATGCTGCAAGATCTCAGAGGTCTTGGAAATGTGGAGAGGACATCTTAAAATAACAGCTTGAAATAACGAGGATGTCTGATCCAAGGCTGCCAGCCCTGGGATTGATGGCTAGGAGAGGGGTGGCACAGCAAAGGTCAGAGGCTCAGGCAGTGTCCCCCTGGGCAGGGGCTCAGTGATGGGACCCTGCCCTTACTGAGGCACTCCTAAGGTCCCACTGAGCTTCGGTCACGTCTGGCTTTTATGGGCTGAACAGGCTCTGAAGACTTTAAAGCCTCTTTGTAACAGAAAACATCTCTGCACCTTTCTGGTTGAGATTTCACATGGAAACTGGTTTGTGAGCCACAGCTGTAAAATGCATCCATCCAGCCCCTCAGAAGGTGCTAACTGAAAGCCAGTTACTACTAAATCGTGAATATTTCAACATGGCCCATTTTAGCAGAGGCCTCCTGCCTGGCTCTAGGTAGCAGTTAGACTTCAAATACTGGTTTTTTCTTACTTTGTGAGGCCCTGTACCCTGTACTGAACCCCCTAAATCAAAAGCTGGAGCCCACAGCAAGAGCTTTCCTGCCTTAGTGGGGAAACTCAACCCCTTTGTACACCAGCACAGCTCCACCAATATTAGAAATACACTGATCTGTCTGCCCTTTGGTCCAAATGCAGACGGAATTTAAGAGACGACCTTGCCCACGTGCTTTCTAATTAAGGCAGTTTCACCATAACAATTCAACATCAGGGGAAATGACTTTGCACAGCTCCCCATCCTGCTGTAGGAAGCACTCTGAGGGCGTGTTTATACAATTCAAGACATAAATTCATGATGGGTTTTTAAATGCAGCGAATGCATTTCACTTTACATTACATGCACTTCTGAGGCATAATCCTCAAGTCCTCAAAAGTTTAGTCACTAATCTAGTTCTTGGGAGCAGGATGGGGCTCACAGCAGGTTTTAGAGAAAAAGAAAAAAAGTTAAGAGAAAAAAAAAATCCAGCAAAGTAAGGACTGACGCTGTTGGAAATTCCTGTCCTCACAACCATGGAAGAAATTTAAAGGGCTGTCAGCTCCCATCAGGTTTCATCTGAAGCCTGGACCTGTGAGATATGCCAGAAAAGCTTTGTGTTCTTAGAAAGGCTGCATCATCTCCCACATAAAAAATCAACAGAAGCAGAGAATTGGACTAAAAAGCAGAAAAAAACAGCTCTAAGGCTGTAGTGTCCCTCTGTGAGCCCCACGGCACATGAACAGCAGCAGCAATGGGCAGTAGCTGAGAAAAATGAGTGGGTTTGGATCCCAGCTCCTCCATCACTTGTACTGATCCAGGTGTTTGCAGCCCTGCCTGGCTGCTGCATGCAGCTGCCCTCAGCCTTGCCACGCTCTAATACCAGCCTGTGCAGGAGCAGCTCATGGATGGTCCTGCACCCTGCTGACTTCAGCCCCCAGGCACGGTCCATGGACACGACTACTCAGCCCTCGCAAAGGTGTTTGCTTTCTGAGGCATGGCCAGAGAGAGTCCTCGCATGGGGCTGCATCTCTGTCTGAATGCTTTAGGTATCACCTGGGGAGCACCTGGTTTTCCTCGCTGGCCTCCTCTTCCTCTGGAGGAAGCAGCAGCAGCCCCATGCAGACCTACTTGGAAAAAGGTGCTGGTGGGGAGTCCAGAGGCTCATCTCCCAGGAGCGCTGAATGCTGTCCTGGGGAGCAAAGATTTGCCCCCAGCCCACAAGGATGTAAGGTGTTAAGGGCACAAATCCTTTTATGGATCCACCCCTGCATGTCTGAGCTTCTGTGCCTACAACTTTGCTTTCGGGTTGCTCAGAAAGGGCCAATGCTTTTCCCCCAGCAAATCAGCCCAATTTTACCCTGATTTTTTTTTACTTTACCAAGGAGGTAGTGGAGTCACCATCCCTGAGGGTGTTTAAAAAACGGGTTGATAAGACACTTGAGGCCATGGTCTAATGGTCTAATGGTTAGGAATATGATGGGATAAAGGTTGGACTTGATGACCCTGGAGGTCCCTTCCAACCATAATGATTCTATGATTCTACTCTATGATTTTCTAGGAGATGATTCCAAGCCCAGAGAAGCTGCGGCTGCCCCCTCCCTGGCAGTGCTCAAGACCAGGTTGGATGGGATTTTGAGCAACCTGGTCTAGAGGGAGGTGCCCCTGCCTATGGTAGGGAGGTTGGAACTGGATGATCTTTAAGGTCCCTTCCAACCCAAACCGTTCTATGATTCTATGCCACTCAGAACAGTAATTACATCAAAATCTGAGAGATTAAATCCAGAACTGAAAGTTTAGTCCCATTAGGCACATTAGGCAAAGAAGAACCAAGACCTTCTACAGTTCCACCACTGCTTTGCTTCCTCTGGATCGCAGCATGGTGGCTCCCCTGCCCACATGGCGGGTCCGTGAAATGCAGGAATCCAGTTAATCAGAAACAAATACACTCCATTTGCCCTTAGGAATTAGATTATTCCTAATTACAGCAATTAGTGTCTTCTCACTGCTCTACGTTTATGTGACAAACCAGCTCCTGTGCCAGTGGCTTTTTCTGTAAATTGTGTCAAGGATTTTGGAAAGGAGACACCCAGCTCATTTCTGGCTGGCAGAGAAACGTGCCAACAGGAGGACTGCTGTGATGGCTCTTTTTAGGTGATCCTGCCAGGATTTTATCATCCACTACGAAATAAATAAACATTAGCACAGCCAGTATTCAGGAATTACAGGTGTAATGTTTGCTCCCACACCTCTGTGACTGCCTTGTTGGGTACTGCTGCTCCTATGGAGCCAGTGAAGACAAACACGTCTTTATAGGGGAAGAAGTAAAGTATCAGGAAGAAATCTGGATAAATCAACAGCACTTCTTTGTTCATCTGAGAACTGAACTCTGTGTTAAGCAACCAGAAGGACCAGTGGCAACTAAAGCGCTGAAAGGGCATTGTAAGGGGGTTTGGCCAGGTGAAGACATACGAATTTAGGGGAAGAGCCCAATCCTCCCCCTGCCCACAAGGAACGAAGACATCTGGCCTTTGCAGCAGGACCCTGTGCCATGCGGATGTCAGGAAATACCAGGGGAGTTCTTGGGGAGCAGACAGGGTGGGCCAGCGACGACCTTCCTGGGCACTGGGAGAGCACAGTGAAAGCAGCTGGTTTGCTCCTTCCTTAGGGAGCAGAGACATCCGAGTATCCTCAGGAGGTCATGGGAGCAAGACAGAAGCCGTGAAGCTGACTGCTGGCTCTTCTGCTTACTGAATTTCTCCACCCTCCTTGGAGACTGACCCCCACTCCATCCCTCTTGTCACAGACAGCTCTCTGACTCCTTTTCTCTTGGATACATTCACTTTAGATGATGCTACCAGGACAAAAAAAACCCAAGCAAAAAACCTTTCTGAAGTAGTCTTTATTTGACAGATACTTCAGATAATGAAAATAAAGGACTCTGCTACTGTCAGCACATGTATATTTCTGGGAATTTTGTATTTAATGGGGTTGATCTGCTTTAAACATCCAAAACATTCACTCCATAGCTTTTTTGGTAGGAAGCTTCTGCAACAAGAAAACATCCTGTTTTGGGTAGGGTGCTTCCAGCCAGGGAGATTAAACCATTAACTGTGGGCATCTCAGTGCTTTCTTTGGACAGGCAACAACAAAATTTTCTACCAAAAACCCAAACTGCACCAGTAGTTCTACCCAGAGCAAAGGGCACAGACCCATGCACAGGTTTCTAAAGGATGTATCCGCTCCTAAGCACAGGCTGAATAAGGAGCCTGATATTTGTTCAGTTTATTTATCCTGCATATGTATATTACACCTGTGCTAAGGCTACAGGGGAACCACTTAGGCATTGCCAGGAGGGCTGCCAAGGCAGCTGAACTCTGCTCCCTTGCACACACACTGGTGCTGCAGGAGTGAGAAGATGTAATTGCAGAAAAAAGACCTTTAGAGCTCTGCCCCAAAGGAAGAGGCAGGCAGGTCATGTGCAGGTTTTAGCCATACTCCTCTGGTACAGGCACAAACCCTCCTCGCTTACACTAAGATGAAGATCTTCAGGCAGGGAACAGCTTATCTCTAAAAACCAGTATGATGCAGAAGGTCCACAGGGGAAAGGGCTGTAGGCACCACTAAGCCAAAGAGCTGACTGGATCTATATGAAGTTTATGGACATCCCTGCTGAAGAAAGCTACTGAGACACCAGAATCATACATAAGAAAGCAGCATTTTCCCAGCTGTTCTCCAAACAGGCTGCAAACGTGACTCCCTCTAATCAAGATCAGCTTTTCCATTCACCCGCTGATGAATCATGGTGGCTGGTATCTCACCTGGTGAACAGCCCACGAGCAAACATCCTGAACATTTTTGTTCAGATAAGGCTGAGCATAGCCAGGATTCCTAATGGCACAGGCAAAGTACACACTGGACACATTAAGGAGAACAGACCCAGATACTGCCAGGTACTTTCCTGTGAGCTTGTCTGAATATGAACGTTACCAAGAGTAACCAAAGAAGGTGCTCAGCTGCTAATTCAAGAAGTTAAGCATTTGAGCCATTTAAAATAAATTCTTGCAGGAGTGTGGCTTAGCATGATTTCAAAACTAATCCACTCCAAAGATGCTGTCTCATTATTTTCCCTACTGCCGGGTGAAAAAGTTTTGAAGTTCCTATTTTATAACACAGCAATCCTAGAACATTGAGTGGCTTAACCCTTCACTTTTTGGTACAGTATTTGGTCCGGCTGTTTAGGGAGGACCTAAAGTTGTCCTCCTAGATATTATCTTTCTAGTTTGAAATCAGTCTTGGAATTAGTGTGAAGGGATTTTTAATAAGGCCCAACCAGCTGGAGGTTTATGATGGGAAATTCTCATGCTGTGGCAAGATGACCTTACTATACACAGGTCTAACTTACATGCAGGATTTCTTATACCAACACTTTGATCTCTTTTAATTTTTCCTGCATAATAATTTAAATCACTTCAGAAATGAGTAGTTGATACTGTTTGGTTTTTTTGCAAAGAAATCAGTTGTTCAGTCATATCCTCAGGTTTGCACAGTTCAAACAGCTGCATTGCTTTATGCCAGCTGAGCAGATGTCTGTCATTGATCTTCCAGAGGAAAATCACTATATTTATCTGATAAATAAATATACAACTAATATTACAGTATCATTTTACAAGTGATTCATCTCTACACATACAGCTTGCTTAAACACTTGCTTTACAGGTGTTATCAGAACAGGGGTTTGGGAATTACAGGCTTGTAAATCAATTTAGCTTTGCGATAGTCCTTCCCCCTACCTTTCTTCTAGATAAATAGAGGCCATATTTAGGGCTTGGTAATGGTTGCAGAGGTTCAGTCCATTTCCAGTAACGGAAATAACAAAACCCAGAGTTTATCCCCAGGCTTATAAAAGAAGCCTCAGTAAAAGAAGCCTGGGTAAATACAAAATAACTCATGAATATTGGACAGCTTGTTCTGAAACGTGGAACTACAGCCCATCAGTGCATAAACAAGCAAGCAGAGCCAAGCAGGATGGAAAGCAGCTTTCCGAGAAAGAAATGGAGCAGCTCAGCCAGGCTTCGGATGCAAGCTACTCAGGGAGCTGGGTGCCACATCAGCATGATGTAAACCAGAAGGAAAACAAGTCATAAAATGTATCAGGGAATAAAAGTATTTGTTCCCCAGTTCACCTTCATAGTAGGCTCAAAATTGCACCGCTTGTCATGTAAGTCAAGAATAAGACACATTCACAAATACTTCCTAAATTGCAGAGCTCACTGCTGCAGTGCCAGGTAAATATCGGAATCCACAGCTTCTTTTTCCATGCAAACTTTTTTGCTCTGGCTCAGAGCACATTTGCTTTACTGCATTGTACATGCAGCTGAAAGTTAAGCCAAGCAACTCCAAGGGATTTTTTTTTTGCTTGGGTTTTTTTCTTTTTGAATAGCAGAAGTAATTAATCTGCTTCAGAGAATGAATCAGCCTTTTCCGAGATGATAGAAATGCACAAAGGAGGAGATTGTGGCTGTTTCTGGGGCAGGAGGGAGGCTTATGCACACAACCAGCGCAGCGGGGGCAGCCAGCCAGGGTCCACAGCTGTGGGCAGCAAAGGGGGCAAAACCCCAAAGCTGGATCCCAGAAATGCCCAGCACCACCCTGTGCACCTGAAGGACCTGCTGCACCCCAGGGAATGAGCTCAGCATTGGGCAGTGATATGGGGGCAGAGCACTGTGCTAGTAAAACTGATCTATAATGTAAAGTATGTCAAGTATGTTCTACTTTGTACCCTGACGTCTCGTCTTTGATTCAGCAGCAGCACTGCAGCATGGCTGGGAGAGATGGGCCAGAGCAAAATTAATGGAACAGGGAGGGCTGTGAGGCTTTGCCTCCCCTCCTGCAGCCCCCCTGGGACTCACACCCGTTCCTCAGAAAACTCTTTGGCAGCAGGGACCATCCTTTCATTTAGGTGAAGTACTTTGGTCTGGGCCAGGTGATGGAAAGAGCTGATTTGCTACAGCTTCGTTTCTTGGCAGGCCATGGGAAGAAAACCATCGCTCACAAAAAGCTGCTCCCTTGTACTGTGGGAACTTCTGGTTCCACCTGGGGCTTCTGTCAGAAAATAATGCTAACGCTTAGCTCACTGCTTTCACCAATGGCTTAACAGGATGGATGAGAAGTAGACAGTTTCCAGATTGGGGAAACCAACACAACAGAAGCAGCACAGAGATAGCTGTCTTATTAAAATTAATGCAATTTAACTGACAGAGCGGAGTGTAACGAAGTTATTCCTTAGCTATACTGACACAAACAGAGCTGCTCATCAGAGTTATAAATAAATAAACAGAAATGATGCCATCCTCATTCATCGACTGGGAGAGAGGAAAGGGGCTCTGCTGCATCCCAGGGCTGCTGCCGATTCCTTCCCTTCATCCCCTCTGCCTGCAGGGCAGCTTGGAGAGGGGCTGTCTCCAGCAAGGGCCAACCTCGCTGGCCAGTCCCTCGGATGGGGACGAGGCTGGCTGAAGAGCAGATGGAGCTGAGCAGACCTGCAGGTCTCCAAATTCATCTGACCTCCGCAAGGGCAAAATCACCAACATTTTCCATTTTAAAATAGAACTAAATTTAGAGGTTTTATGGTTGCAGAGTGCCTCCTTTCCCACACTTTCCTGGAGTGATCTCCAAATTCCTCCGCTGTCCTCGCTTGTTAAAACGTGACTCAGCTCTCCCAGCTGGAAAAGTGGAGACTGACACAGCCCTGAGGTGGCCTGCTGCCATTAGTGGTGTCTTGCTTCAGCATTAACCACCAGCTTGGAAACAGCGGAGGTAACAAAAGGCTTTGCAAGTCAGATCTGAGGAGAAATCAGCATCACTGAACCTGTGGGTACTCTGTGAGCAGCTATGCAACCTACCAACTGGAATATCCCTCATGTCCCTTCTGGGAAAGTTCTGCTAGCACCAAAAGCTGACCGAGGACATCTGCACAAAAGACTCTAATGGAGCAGCAATGCAAAGAGCAAGTTTCTCCTCTGTCCTTAAACATTTCCCCAAATTAATACTATATATACCTGAGTTGAGGCAACATAATGGTCATGGTAAGAACACCAGAAGGGAAGTCAATGCAAAATAGCACCACCTGGTGACATGTACTATAACCACTGTGCCCTACCAACTACAACATTTGGCAGCTCTTCATGTGCCTTTGCTCTTTGATTGGACACAGTGCTGGAGCAATGTGCCTTCTGAAGTGAGCTGTTACTTTCAGGATGCTAAAACATTTTGGAATTGGTTGAGTGACTCCCATGTTGGGATGAGGACTTTATCCACTGCTGTCAGCCCTCTAAGCTTTTGTCTGATCTCCTTTATCAGCTCAATAGGTTCCCCAGAGCACCTTGAAATACACCATCAAATGCCACAGAGCTTTTTGCAAAATCACTTTTGCTTGCCTAAGATTTTCATTGATCCGTGGCTTCAGCATTCCCAGCACTTGGAAATGTCAGCTCAGGTATCAAACTAGTAAAAATGGCTGAATTTGTGAACAATACCTCTTCATTACATCAAATAGAAAAACTGTCATGCTGTTAGACCCTCTCCTGATGCTTTCCACAGATGTGAAAGGCAAGGCTGACAAAACTGCAACAAATGTTTGCCTGCCATATTGTACAACCACTTACTTTTAACTGCAGCCACTCTTGTAGATGCCAGACTATGACTCAGATGAGCCCCACACGCCCTCTTCCTATTTGTTTCCACACGCAGTCCCATGAAATCAGCTCCTCGTCTACCACTGACAACATCTGGTAGCAATCACAAGGCTTGGCCATTGCTCACTAGTTATTTTTTGCTAGGAAAAAGGAACCAGATGATACTTGCCCTTGATGAGTGGCACTAAGAAGTTGCACAAATGTAGAGAACCTTTTTTTGAAGCACTTGCGTCTTGTGCTTTGTTCCAGTTCGCACAGCACTGGAACAACTGGAATGCCGTGACAACCCCACACCAGATGTACCAAAATGCCACCCTCCATTAGAAGGAAAAAGCCATAATTTTTTTCCTTCTCCCAGTTTGGTCTTAGCATCTTGTTTGACAGCATGGGACCCAAGAGCTCTCTGCATAATCACAACACAGATTGTTCGCCTGTTCTGTTGTGGCACCAGGCACTCCCAGAGCTTTATTCTGGCCACTGGGAGACGAAGGCAGCCTCTGCAGCACAACGCTCACAAGCACTGTATGACAAACTGCTGTACATGCAATGCTGAGAAACACTGGAATAAACCTGAGTTTGGTGGGTAATACCAAAGGGATTATAATATATTAGGTAGAAGCACGTAGTCATTCTCGAGCCTCCCTCCTGCACTGAACACCAGGGATATCACGCTGCAGGGCTCTATCTAGCTTCTGCAAAACATGTAGATATTTTTCACCTAGAGAAAAGCTGTGTATGATGTTAATGAATGGAACAGGGATAACTCCTTGCAGTGTGTTCATCTGCACCTACCGACTGCAGTATTTTGCACTGGGAAGAGCTGGATTTGTTCAGTGCCACTGCAGATCCTATGAGTTGACTTTGTTGATTCAGTGGGTGGTATTTCCTCTGAATCATTATTGATAGATCTTACTGCAAATATTAAGAGCAAGGATATTCAACTGGGTGTTAAATCTGAGCTTAGATATGAGCCCTTAGTTTGTCTGAAGTTCCCCCAACCATTTCAGCTCTACAAATACTCCCTGCCTAATCTATGGCATTGTGTTGTTACCCACTGGTGAATTACTCCCATCTCCTACTCATGGCTGGTTAGGGTGCAACGGCGGGATTAAAAATCTCTCATCAACAGAATAATCNGGGGGGGGAAGAGGGACGAAATGCAACTTAGTTTGCTTTGATAAGAATAATCTTCTGCTCAGTTGCTCTGGGAAACCTTATCTGGCATACCTGGTACATAAGAAAGGGGTAGAGGTTCAGCTTCTGACACATATGAAGCGCAGCCACTTTCTACACAGCTCACAGTGAAACAGGGAGTTAAGCCACAAAAGGTAAAATTTTGTAATAAATAGGGTCCAGGCCTAAAAGGATTGGACAGCCAGTCCCATGGACAGGGTCAGTCTGAGTTTGTCAGGGATCACTACCGAAAGCGAGGGAGACCACATTCTACTGAACACGTCCCTTCACAAGAGAGAAAGTGGGAGAAAGCTGGGAGAACACCGTAACAGCACAGAATCTGGGGACATGTGATAAAAACAGGATTAATAAAACAGCTGGAATAAGATCAGATCCGACAGCAGAAAAAAAGTCAGACGGACACCTGGGGATGAAAATCCCAATCTCCCACCCTCATCATAGGACAGGAGGAGCCAAGGAGGAGGTTAATTACAATACCTACCAGGTGAGGTATTTATTTCTAGGTGATATATCAAAGCATGAGAGGCACTGGATGGACTTCTTGCAGCCTTGCAGCTCTGCTTATCCACAGGAAAGTCAGAGAGCGAGAAGCCCAGTGCAGGACTGCTGGGAATCAGCAGAAGCCGGAGCCTGCTTCATGAAAGCAGATGGCAAGTTCCAGCTTGCTTGGCATTGTACAGCGAAAAGAAAAACACGCAACTCCTATTTCTATACTGATAAGAGAGCAGACCGGGACAACTAAGCAATCACAGTGCAGATAGAAAGTAAGAAAAAGTCATATATTAAGAAAAAAAAATTTAATACCAGTTCAGTAAAGTTCTGAAACTTCCCCTTCCCAGGAGACCGGGAGCAAATGAATTACAGTGGTGTGCACTAAAGCATAATATCATTCAGTGCTTAGATTTGTTGCCCTGCCAGGTCCCTTCCTGTCCTACATTTAGATTATCTTTCACACAATGGGTCTTGTACACTGTTTGCATTTTTGAAGCAAAATTCTTGGACAACAGCCTAGAATGGGATTATTAACTTATAACAGGACAAAAAAAATTACATATGCTCATAGGTTCCTGCAAACCCTATCCTGCCCACAATTTTGGCAGCCACTGCTCCTCTCCGTAATGGAAAAACAAGCTGAAGTGGATGGAAGAGAAATGAGATGAGTGGCCAGACAGCCCCAATTCTGAGTAAGTTCAGTAGGATGATGGCAACCTTCCTGTAACTCTGCTGACTCCAACTTTTATTTCTGACTGACTCAGGTCAGAAGTTTCCTCGCAGTCTACCAGGGAGCCTGGTGTGTTTTGCAGCCAGCAGGTTTACTCCAAGACATTTCCCAGTCTTAGGACTCCAAGAAAAATGACATAGAGTTCACGATGCTGATCTGGTGTGGGGAGGGAGGACCATCAGCACCATTTTGGGTTATTTCTCCTAAGATCAGTGTATTGGAACACTTCTTCCCCACCCTCAAGCTCTGGAATTCAGCTCTGAGTGTTGATTTTGCAAGCCACTTGATCGCTGCAGAGCTATTGAGCAAAAGGAAGGATGAGGCACGAGACAAATATGTGAGTAAACCCAGGCAGGACTTGGGAGACCTTGCCCAAAAGACACTGGATAACAGAATCTTTCAAAATAAAAGCCTGAAACTGGCCCAGCCCCGGGAGCAGACACAGCAGCCCTATGCTATGTGCTAGCAGATGCAGCAGGCACCGCAGGACATCGCACCCCTCCTGTCCATCACACCTGCGATCCGGACCACGCTGCACCTACATGTCCCACTGCTGCAGCTGCGATCAGCACCGTGTCACACCTACACACTGCATAGCTGCACCTGCGATCCCAACCACATCCACGGGATCTTCACAGCCGCGGTCCGGACCAACTCCCACCTGTGTGTTCCACCATCGCACTCGCAGTCTGGACCTCGTCCCACCGACCCGCTGCCCTGGTGCAGCTGCGCTGCTGCATCTGCAGTCCGGACCGACCGCCACCCACGCCGTGTGCCGGCACCGCGGCAGCCGGGACGGGTCCCCGCGGTGCTGTCCCACCTGCAGCCCGGGTCCCACCCGCACCTCCCGACCGCCGCACCTGCAGTCCCTC